>LQNS02001155.1:3204384-3215681 GCA_001587735.2 Parhyale hawaiensis
GAGACTGGTCTATAGTTTTCTGGATCTGTACTATTTCCGGCTTTTGGGATTGGGGTAATGATTGCGTGTTTATAAGTGCTTGGTATAACACCATCGTCCAATGATTTACGCCACATGATGTAAAGCGGGTAAGAAATGCTTAACTTGCACATTTTGAGGATTTTTGCAGAAACATCATCTGGTCCTGAAGCACTGTTTCCGCAGTGCCGAAATGCAGTGTAGCGTGTACTAAGGCTGTCAAGCGCTCTCTGTATCTAATTTAAGTCTAATGATAAGCTATGTTTAATATAACTATTGTACCACCCCTGTGGGTACTTAATAAAGTTGATTGGTTGAAAGATGAAACCCTAAAAATCACAGCTTTTGAGTATATAGTATGTTTTGCTGGAAGAAATATTAATTGCCTCCGTCAATGAGGTTAGGTTTTCGCTGAAATTACAATATTCTCCGACTCACTGAGTGTAGTACAGGCCATTCGAGGATACGACAGCATCCACTCCGTCATCAACCGAATAGTAACTACGATACAAATATTACAAAAGGATGGGAAGTCTGTGTGTGTCTGTTGGGTGCCTGGTCATGTTGACGTCGCGGGCAATGAGCTCGCCGATGAGGAGCGGGGGCAGATGGCCCTGTCGGATTTGCCCACGGTAAACCGTGCAGTTCCTTGCCGAGACAATTACCCACTAATCAAACGAAACCTGCGCGAGCTATGGCAATCCCATTGGCTGGCGCAGAGAAATATTAAATTACGAACACTTAAAGAAACTGTCCGATAGTGGCACTCGTCAAATAGCGACGACCGCCGAATGGACGTCGTACTGTGCCGCCTACATATTGGACACACGAGACTTACGACTATCTGCGAATGAGGCGACCGCAACCCTATTGAGACGACTGCGTCGTACCTCTCACTGTCATGCATTTGATGGCTGTTGTGTCCCAACTTCTCCGACGAGCGGAGACACTGCTATCCAGACCTGCATGGTCGGGATGCTGACTCCATCCTCCGAAGAATGCTTTCTGAGGGACCTCGCGGCCAATTTATTAGAAATGCCCTTAAAACTTTTCTTATCAGATGTGACCTCTATCACAAACTGTGATGAATCCATTACGATAAATGCTATCGTCAACTACGGCTCTACCCTTTTCTTTGTGAAATACATATACTTTATATAAAATTAATTAATAATGATAATAAAGTTCTTCTTACAACTACTTTATAATACAAAATGAGACAAATTTCGCGCCCTAGAGTCGCACGAGCCTATGGTTAAGCACAAGAATACTTCGGCGCGATATAAGCAACGTGCCACAGAAGCGCTAGTAAAATTTCTACTACTACTACTACTACTTTTGCTGCAGAGAATATTTGCCTCCGTCAAGAAGGTTATGTTTTCGCTGAGTTTGTCTTCTTGTCTGTATGTCACCAAGATAATTCAAAAAGTTATAGACGGATTTTAACAGAATTTACAGAGATTGTTAAGTATTTTAGGAAGAAAAAATGATTAACTTATGGTCAACAATTGTCCATCTGGTTGTTTGTTTGTTGGGCTAACTTATTTTTCCTAATCTCAAATTAACTCAAGAAGTTATGGACGCAGTTTTATGAAATTAACATCAGGATGGCTGGCGACAGGTTTTCATTTCATCCAAGAACTTACTTACATCGGATTTTTCTGGGCTGAGGAATGACACCAGCTCTGTCAAATATGTTGTTGGATGCTTGCTGACTTACCTCCAAATTGCCGAAAATCATGAGATAAAAGGGCTCTCGTAATCATCTCTTTCTTTTGTTCGTGCCAAGATCTACAGGTATGAAGATAGTTATTCGATCTCTCCCAAGCACCTTGGCAAAATCAGCGGGAGACAAACCTTCTACAATGCCTGCAACGATCAGCTCTTTTGCGGAAGCCGTCAAACGTCATTTTCTGTAGTCTGACCATTTTATTAAGGCAGTTCGCCCGTAGTCAAATGCCTCTATAGCGGTGCCAATTCTATGGGTATATCTGAAATTTTGTTCAGTCCATATCATAGCCCTGCCCATTATATAGAGAAATCTCAAAAATGCCTACAGAATTGGCTTAGATATAGAGGAATATGACCACAACCGAACTGCCTTGATAAAATGGTGACATTATAGGCATTTTCAGACACCTGCAATAGCGACTTATAACTAAACTTGGTTCAGAATTAATAAAAATTTACGACTTAAAGAATATCGCATGAAATTAAGAAAATTTGGTTAGGTTATGGGCCTAGTTGCGGTTTTTCAGAGCGCCAGCTCTCACTTATATGAAATTATATAATAGAAGACCTTAGGAATTAATAAAATCTTGACCTGTAATACAGCGATTTATACAGTTTAGTCGTCATTGGTGAAATACTCCTTTTCCTAGTCCATGTTTACATCAATGAAAACACCCGTTTTTTGGATCGCTACCTCCTCTTCGTTTGCCTCTATCAAAGCGCTACTTTAATGGATGTGAGACGGCTGAACATCTTATGTACAAGGTTATTGCCATAGCATGGTACACGAGAGCCGTCGGTGAGTGCCCGCCGCAGCGAATGCCAAGCTACTGCACGGTGCTGCAGTGGAGTACTTTCCAGAGTGTACCATCCCTGCTGCTGTCCGGTCACTACCATTTTCTTCCATTACTCAGAGTTACTCAGACATCGCTCTGTGTTCAGGGAGCTCTGTGGTGCAGCTGGGCATCCCTGCTGCTGCTCGTGACTGCATTGACGCGCTTCAGAGCAACTGCAGCTGAACTCGGGGCGGCAGGTGAGTTACTGGCATGCAACTCTGGTGCTGATTCGAAAAGTGGTCAGCTCTGGATGAGTAAGTGACAACTCTGGTGTTGCGGAGAGTATCCAGTTCTGGGTTATTGCTAGCTCTGGTGCTGTGCAGACTAGTCTGCTCTGGGTGAGTTAATTAGTGAGAGACCATCGAGGAGTCTCTATCTCAAAGGCTTCGGTTAGTGGCAGCTCTGACGCTGTTTACAAAAAGCAGCTCTGAGCAGTTCAGTGCCAATATAGACTGCCCTGCTTTCCAATACTTTGGAAGTGTGTCTAGATAGCTGCGGCATTTCTAAGATTCGTTCTCGGTAAAGTTCGATAACAGTTGGTAACAGAGCCTGGCGTCACTGAATAAAAAGTAAAATTTAAAAACGCCTAATAGAGTGGTTGAGAACTGCAGCATGTTAATGACTCGAAGATTCTGGCTACGTTGAGTCGTTTTTAGTGGCTACCCCCAAAGAACCTTAAAGTTTTCAAAATTCGTTTTATTTCACTAAACAGTAGCTATACATCAGACGGACACGCAGGCCAAATTTTAGGCAGCCTGTATAATCCTTTTGTAACACTTCATTTTTTTTTACTTCAAAATTATTTCTTATTCACCCGATCTTCATAAAACTTGGTGCATTTATATAAAATTGGAAGACAATGTGGGTTTGACTCATCTTCTTTTCCCATTTCGGCATAGAAAACGAGTTATTAAAAGAAAACGGTTTTACAGTTTTCTTGAATAACTCGTTTTGTATGGGGAAAATAGGAATAAGTACACGAATCTAACCCACATTCTTTCTTCAGTTTGACATATCTGTACCAAGTTTCATTTAAATCAGTGCATAAAAAATTCTTTTCGTCGTATTCTTGAATTTTATCTACAAATAATTTCCGCCAAAGGGTTCAAATTTGATTTTTTATTTTCGTTCCGATTTGAATGAAAGTAGGTACAGATATGCAATAAAAATGCCGGTTAGACTTCTTTACTTTTTCCCATAGAAAACGAGTTATTCGAAGAAAACTTTTTTCGCGAGAAAACCATTTTTTATTAACTCGTTTTCTATGGCGAAAATTGGAGAAAGTACAGGAGTCTAACCGACATTCTATCTCAATTTTACGTATCTGCACCAAGTTTCATCCAGATCGGTACATAAATGAAAAAAATATATATTTTCAGTCATATTCTCGAATTTTGCCTAAAAAAATTTCCCGCCAAAGGATTCAAATTCAATTTTTCATTTTTATCCGATTTGAATAAAATTTTGTGCTGATATTTAAAATCGGAAAAGATGTGGGGTTAGACTCATGTACTTTTTCCTATTTCGCCAAAGAAAACGAGTTATTTAAAGAAAACGGAAGCGCAGCTCTCCTGACGGAGCGGAATTTGATCCTCTACTCAAAAGCTATATTATTCTTTGAATTTCGAATTAGGAGAAGAGTGTCGATTAGCATTTTAGAAAAGAAAATCAGTTTTTTCTTTTTATTTCAGCTTTTTAATTTTCTGAAAAAATGTATTCGAAAATAGCTTCTGAGTAAAGGATCAAATTCCGCTTCGTTTGATACCAAAATCATCTCTATAGCTCAAATTTCAGTAGGAGATAAGTTTTTGCCCAACCCCTCCTTTTCAAGCATTTTCTTTGAATAACTCGTTTTCTGTGGAAATAATTTGAAAAAGTGCACGAATCAAACGATCTCTCAGTTTGATTTTACATGCGTGTGCCAAGTTTCATTCAAATCCGTAGAATAATGAAGATTTTTTATGGGAGGGGTACGGTCCTCTAAGCCTGGCAGCTCTGGCTACGTTAAGCCTGGCAGCTCTGAGAATGTACGTCTGATCCGGGATGGGACTTTATGGCGCCGATGTTTTGGCACCGATATTTTGACGCCGAAATTGTTTTTTTTACTACTACCCCTACTCAAATAAAGTACTTTTGTTGACATATTTAGGTAAAGCAAGACATTCTAAGACGTTTTTCATAAACAAGATTTTCATCGAAAAGGCTTAGGTTTCGAGATATCTGACTTTGAAGTTCCTACTGTTTCTCTATGAGATAAAATAATCACACTAGTACAGTGTAATGGAAAACTCTTTTCATATGTTTTTTTTTGTGGTTTTCGTCGAACAAAGTTAGGTTGGGTTAGTTTAGGTTGGATCTGGTTGGGTTAGGTTACGTTGGTAAGGATAGTTAGCCTAGAAAGGTTTCGTTATGTTCCTATTGGTTTGCTAGCAATCCTATGTTGACGCTGGCAATTTTGGCCATTGGAAAATAATGGGAATTTCAAAGTCAAATATCTAGTAAACTAAGCATTTCCGACGAGAGCGTTATTCACAAAAAAATCTTAGAATGCGCTATTTTACCTGAATATGTCTACAAAAATACTGAATTTGAGTGAGGGTAGTGACAAAAATTTACTGCGTCGAATATTTTGACGCCCAATATTTAGGTTAGGTTAGCTTGGGTAAGGTAATGTAAGTTAAGGTATGTTAGGTTAGGTATGGTTTGGATAGGTATAGTTAGGATAGGCATGGTTAGGCTAGGTATGGTTACTGGTTAGGTTGGAGAAAGAGCCGTTAGAATATTTGTTTGCTTTATCCTACACTTACGAGATGCATTAAATAATTAACTTTATTCAATAAAAGATAGTACTGATGTTATTGTATTTAGTATGTAAAAGTTGACATGAGCATTTTACGTATCGTACGACTATTTCAATGTTAGTTTTTAGATTTGAATCTTAAATAACAGTTTTTATAGCACTTTCATCTATTCCATATATGCTGTTTCAATTTCAATTGGCACCAAAATATTCGACACCAAAAAACTGTTTCGCCAAAACATCTACGCCAAAAAATCAGTGCCAAAATGTACCCGACCCCGTCTGATCGCCGGTCACTCCTGGTTGAGGGAGGTGCAGCCAACGAATTTGTTCGCCGCAAACTCCAATTCCACAATTCACGAGTTATCGTTTGTTAACGACGTTAATTACGATCACATATCGGTCATTTTGAGACATAAAGATTTGATACAATTGTCTCTGATCAATAGCCTTTTATGGTGTTTTCGACAGAACCACTTTTTTCTAAGGTTAGCTATATCATTTCTATAAACATCGCCCTTTCACTGCAATAAAACGCTTTAGGATGAAAATTTCAGAACCACCCGCTTCGTACCCTGACTGCGAATTTTGTCACACTGCGATTGCCATGAGACTCATGGAGGAAATACGTGTCACTAGACTGCCCGTGACTCGTTCGGGCACCGGTGAATTATCATCTTTTTCGCTTTCGCAAAAAAAAAGTTATCGGCTGGCCATAGACCACGCGCTATTTGACTATCCACGCATGCCCTTACACCATCAGCAGCTTCTTTTCTTTGCTTCTCAAAGTAATATGCAACACGCTACATGTAAGCAAGGGGTGCAATATAAGTGGCTTAGTCCAGTCGTATTTACCGCGCCACCTTTAATGGCAACGTGCACGTTTACGCAGCCGAGCTTAAGTTTTTCTTCCGGATCACGAAGACAGTCGAATCAAGTCTTCAACGCTCGAATTTCCTCCCATCTTTAAGCGAAAATTTGTGCAAAAATAAGCAAGTGAATGAACAAATAAATAACTAAAAAATAATAAAGACATATGTGTAGTTGACATTTTTATCAGTCCATGTTTTGTTACGCTTTAAGAAAGTAGATAGGCGACAATTCGGCAAGATTGGAGTCTGTGATCTTCCTGCCAAGCTTTATTGAAAACCGATGGGTAGAAAACAGGACAGATTGCAAATGATCGTAAATGTACATCAGAATGCAGTTTTTTCTTTTTAGCTTAAGCTGAATTCTACTCAATGCCAATACATACCGCTTGCCTAAGCAATTTTTGGTATCATGATTTATACTCTCTACATAATCATCGAAACAAATGGTAATATAATCTTCATCGGACAGCAGGCGGGTAAAAACACGAGGACTTCTTGGCAGCAAATTATTTTCTCAAATTTGGTTTTTCTTTCAACTGAAACGTTGTTCAGACTAGCATACTTATCTGTAATTCAAGTTGGTATTTGCAGTGCATGCTACATGAGGAAGTTAATAAGGAAATTATGATCAATAAAGATCGGTCTTCACAAGTGCCTTACTGTCTCTTTTCTCAGCACGGGCCCTCTAGACAACAATAAAAGAAAGACCGATGTGTATATATCTGTTTGTTTCTTTATTTATTTAGCTGTTTATTTATCCATTTTCTGTCACGCTTCAACAAAACAAATAGGTGGAAACTATCCCAGGCTGGAGGCTGATCATGGTCATCCTGGCATGCTCAGAGAATACTGATTGGTAGAAAATATGTCATGTTGCAAATGATGGCGAAACTTGTCTTAATCAGCGATAGCTGAAATTCAAAGGATAAAGGCATCGAACGCTTAGTCTGATTTGCATGAGTATTACCTTCTCCATGGATCGAATCTGTGGCCAAGTACAGGGCGACCTCATGTCTGAATGTACTTCTTCCGTAGCCGAAATTTACATCGCAGCACTGAAAATCCTGTATCTGAAGAGTCCATTATACGCTCATGCATCCTGGTTCTTAATTTCTTCCCACATATAATTTTGTTGCATCAGTTATTCTTCCAAGTTCAATTAAATGGTAGACGAAACAACTTTCGCTAAGCAAAAACCATTGGACCAATAGGATTTACTACCGTGTTCATGAAACCGAATCGAAACTACTGAATAACTTTGACCGCTGCTGATTGCAATGAATTTTCTCCATGTCAGAGAGAGTCGAGAAAAATTGGCAGTTCAGCAGTTGGGAAGCCGTAAACGCTCATCTCCAGGCGCTTCTAGGTTGCCAGTTGTAATAACGAAAGTATGATCAGTGAAGCACGTCATCACAAATTCTTTGCTGTCATTTTTGACAGCGCTGTCCCTATAGTTTGCAATATAATTCTGTTTGAGGCAACACCTGTCTTTACGTCCGTCCATGTGTCTGAACATTACGCTTTTCAGTATTAGAAAGGGCAAAATTCAACCGGCAAGTTTCGATTTTCCTGGAATGAAAGTCAACCATTGCTGTCTTCTTTTCGCAAACTCTTGGAAAAAAATCAGTCCCTTTCGAATCGAAGACCTGAAGCTCATTTTACACGTAGGATCATATGCACCAATTTTCACATCAAGCAATATTCTGGTATTGCATGTCTATCCAAATATGAGAAAATTTGTAGCGAAGATCACGATGCAAAGCGAGCTATTCTGGACTGCTTCATTCTGAAGCATTTCTAAGGGGAAAATACAATGTTTAAATACATCAAATAAACTGATAGAAAATGGGGGTTCGGCAACAAAGAATCAATTATTGGAAAAAAAATTGGCTGAGTCTGGTGTATATTATGGTGAAGCTATCGCATAAAATAGACCAGAAAAATGATGTAGGTGCTGTATAGAACAGCCATACACGGTCATGGTATAAAATTGAAGTCATCAGATACACCAATAGAAATGGCAAAGTTCAGAATGTGAAAGGCTAAATAATTTTATCTTGAGACGATGAGAAATACAGCTTGCCGAACGCGTATACATAATATGCATAGAAGAAGAACAATGCGAGAAGTACCTCCGAAAAGTGAAACTGCTATATTTTTTTGCTGTTGCTATGTCTCCATCATGATGTACAAGTGCGAATCATTTGCTGGTAGAACATAACCACCTGTGCTATTACGTGCCTAGATGGGTTGTATGAAGTAACTTAGAATAGACGGACTACGTTAAGCCCGCTGCAAACGAGTTGGAACACGAAAGCGCTTCAGGTTCTTGGAACAGATGTCTCTATGCGCGTGATAATGGCTTAATCTACGAACACAAACCGATTCCAAATTGGAACTATTAAGAGTTAATACTCGATAAAAGTTTGGAGAGAATTCGAAGCTAGGCAACGGGCCCTCGCTGTAGCGGGGCTCGGAATTTGAAAAGTTTTTGAACACAATGATATTAGACAAGTCGAAACTGCATCCCCGGCAGCGTAATCTGGAGGATATAGTGAGAAACGTTCTCGTGAGCAGCAACTTAAGGTTAGACACACTTCGTCAGGATAGACGGGTGTTATTTATGGGGTAGGTTAGAAGAGCTGCATTAGGTCAAATTAAAATGAGTTACAATAGCCTAGCTTAGAACAGCTATGTTTAATAAAGTGAGAACATTAACGAACTGTGGAAATTCTACGGGTTCCACTAGTAAACTAATAAAGTTCACGGACTTTTAGTATAAAATAGACATTTCTCCGAGAGGAAACATCAGTAAAGTGAAAATAATACGATGCGCAAATAGGTGTGATTGATACGAGTAAAATGAAATTTATGTCTCCACATCGAAACTTCCTTCCTGCAAAAATCTGAGTTTCTTGCAATATGAATATTCTCCGATCTAATACTCAAAGATAACGTATAGACATGTGGACGGACGGGCGTAGCTACTGATAGAACCACCAACAGAGTAATATTATAGAGATTTGTCGAAGCAACATATGACTTACGAAATAAAAACCAAACCTCATATCCGTTAGTAAATCATACAGATGATAAAACAAGTTTTTTTATTCTGAACTCGAATTTCAGTCGGTAAAAGTAAAGTCAACTTGACCGTACCCCCATCTGGGAAACCCGCATGCACTGGTTTGTGCTGCAGATATAGACCAACAGGCCGCAGTCGACCACAGATGTCTAGAGCTATGGCGCCAGTGGCGGATAATGATACCAAAACTACCTGAATTAAAAAACGACACGTATGTCAATTTCAAAATGAAAGGATCTAAGAAATAGGCTTGTTGAAATAGAGAAATTCAGTTTTTTGTGGATTTTGCTAGATTTTAATAATTTCAAGTAATTGTTGAAGCACTGATCAAGAACTTCAAAATCTCCATCCGCATTACAATGACCCGATAATTGGAAATCATCAAGAATTTTGCTATTTATGTTTGCCAACCTTTAATCCATCCACTCGAAATTATATGCCTTTATGCTGACAAATCCTCACTTTCTTTTGTTTCTTGGTTTCATCAATGTAAGAGGCAGTACACTGACCACACTGGAATTTATAGATCGCCGAGGAAGCAAGTGGAGGTGGGATAGTGTCTTCAAATCTGTTGTTATTGTTCATTGTCATCGTTAGGGTCCGTCAATGCCAGGTCGAGGAGGATGCTGCACAGGGGCCTGAGCAAGGGCCAGCAAGTCGAGAAAAGGAAGAAAGCCAGGAAACACGCAGCCCCAAGTAGGTTCAACCAGAGACTTCTCCCCGTAAGATCAGTGGGATGACATAACGCAAAATAAAAGGTGATTAACATTCTGTTCACACAGTCCACAGAGTGGTCAGGAAGTATCATCAATCCGTCTCGCTAGGAACCTATAGTCCGCTATGACCGAACAGTGTCCTGAGCCTAGCTGAGTGAGGGTAGGTCGGAAAGGACTGGAGATGAGAGACTCTTTCGCTCAGAGACAAGTGTAGTGACGGCTCAGAACCCTACTGGATGGATATGTAGCTATAGTGCAAGTGCTGAAGTATGGGTTGAAATCAGGCCAGTGAGGTATATTGATCGAGAGGGGAGACATGTTCCATCCATAAGAAGGGGAGCAACATCCTATTCATATTTTGACTTAAGAGTATGCCGTATAAGTCGGGTGCTGGAAGGGGCCGTGTTTGTACCACGAGCAGGATGATGTACGTGCGAGGCACTGATGAAATGCATTTTTTGACACCAACCCCAGATGATGAGTTACTACTTTGACAGCAAACCTAAATGATGAGATTCTGTTTTGACAGCAATTCCAGACTGTCACTAACTGGCAGGGTGGAGGATTCCTGATGGAGGCGATTGGCCGATGCCATGCGGTGGAATCCGATCCGATGACTATGCGCAAAGCAGCATTCCGCATTACCTGCAGTTGCTCACAGCAGTTTATGAGACAATGGGAAATAAAACCAGGGCTGCTTAGAGCAATACGCTCCTAATGATAGCCCGATAAGTCAGTAACAAATTCTCTTTTTGTTAGCCTAAGCTTGCATCCACCAACACGAAGAGAACAGCGTCTGTCACAAACATAATTTATATGAGCGGCAAAAGAAAGGTGCCCATCAAGCAACACGCCCAAGATTTTTGGGTTGCACTCCATGGTGAGGTCCGATCTACCCATCCTAATCTCTGGGTCCACCCTGGAATGACAACTGTCTGACGTAAGCACAGTGGAATGGATTTTGTGTGAGAGACAGTCAAAGCTCTCTCCCCGGCCCAGACCCCCATTGCCGTAGCATGGGACGAAAGGCGTCGCACAGCCTCCAGAACAAGAGTAGCGAAGGATAGGACGGTGAAGTCGGCCAAAGAGCAAGTGAGGAGCAAGTGACGAAGTCAATCTGGACAAACGACTGAAGTGATTCAGTGAGGTTGTGTAGTGACAGTGCTCTGTACAAGCGCAATTAACTGTCCAGACCATAGAGTCGTAGGCAATAAAACAATCGAGCGCCAGTGCTTTGTG
>LQNS02001155.1:3247815-3259309 GCA_001587735.2 Parhyale hawaiensis
AGCACGACAAAGGATCAATAAAGAAAAGAAGAAAATTAAGAAGCAAATAAGAGAAGAGGAGATTCCGCACCGGTCTAGAGGCATTAGGCAAACGTATAAGTTATTGCGTGAATTCTTCACGCACGGGTCCACTAGTTTTCATATAAAGTGATACTCAAGTTGCTGGGGTCGCATAAAGAACCAAATATGGGGAAATTCGTAGCCAGAATATAGTGCAGAGCGAGCTGTTAACTGCTTCATTCTCAAGCATTTTTAATGTGGGAGCGCGTTGCTTGAAGAAACCACATGAACTGACAGAAAAGGTGCTTTCGATGACACGAATTGATTATTGAAAAAAATGAGATGAGTCTGTTGTATTTTGTGAAAAAGCTATCGCCCATAAAGTATAAGGCAGCTACGAGTCCAGCAATAGAACTGAAATAATCAAATACACCAATGAAAAATTAAAATGGTAAAACCCTGAAAGTCTAAATAACATTATTTTCACACGATAAGAAACAAAAGTTAGCAAAGACATGTAAATATAGAAGAAAAACAATGAGACAAGTACCTCCGAAAAGTGAAACTGATACTTATGTTTTATGCTGTCTTTATCTCTCTATCATGCTAGACAAGGGCAGAAATTTTGCCGGTAAACATTGCGAGATCCACCGGTGATACAGTATCTAGGTATTTTGTGTAGGGTGGACGTAATTTGGACTTGTTCCGACTCGGCATACACGCGCTACGTAATAAGCCCGCTGCGTACGAGTCGGAACACGGAAAAGCTTCACGTTCTTGGAAAAGATGCGCGTGATAACGGTTGAGGTTGATTTTATTACCACACATTGGTTCCAATTATGTACAGTTTCGAATTGAAACTAAATAAAAATTTATAGACAGAGTCTGAACTGAGCAAGTGGTCCTCGCTGTACCGGAATAACTACCACGGCTTTGTTTTTGAGCATTTTTCAAATGAAACAATATAAGACGAGTCGAAGCCGATATCCGTAGCAAAATTACTAAAAACTAATTATTGAAAATGTCTTTATGAAATCTACAAGTAAGGAAATGGCAAGGAATGTCACGGGTTATAAAAGATATATCCTAATATCATTAAAAACGCTTGGTGTATTTATTTATTTGGTGTCCGCTCTCAATAAAATAGATCAGCAAAAAATAAGCCAGGTCGCAGATTTTGTAATGAAGTTATATTTTCATAGAGATCGATGTCAACTTAGACCACACCCTCAATTGAAAAACCCACATTCACTGGTTTGTGCTGCGGGTATAGACCCACTGGCCCCAGATGAGTAAGTGTAGTTGCAGTCGACCTCGGGCCACCAAGAGCTATGGCGCCAATTTGACGTAAGGAGCAAATGACCCGAGACCCCCCACCCCATATCTGAGGAAGACAGTTCCGCCACGGCGCTGTGCATGCACACATAACTGCCGAGTCAGCACATCAAGATCTGTAAAAAGCTCGCGTGCCTGACTGGGCATCGAAAGCGAGCGATACATGGTGTTAGAGCTGAGAACGGAAGCATGGTGCTACCATGGCGGCACATTGCTTATAAACTGACTGGAGTGGCATTCAAGTTTATTGCAGTATATTACTTAAGATGTTACTATGGAAGACGCACATTTATTTAAAAAAGAGAATAGGGAACGTCAATCAAGATCGAGACGACTACAGTAGAGAGATGAAGCGCCTATGCGGCACAATGACAAGAAAGACTTGAAGCAGAAAAGTTACAGAAGGGAATAACAGTTGCTAATATGCGTAAGCGGGAAATTGTGGAAAGGATGGTCAGAAAAGGGAGCAAACTTATCGATCTTTACGGGATTTTTTCACACACCGGTCCACTAGTACTCATGATTATCGGTAAGTTCGTTTGTCTGCCAATCTAACTTTCTGTCATCTATAATTATTGCGCGGTTTGGGAGATGTTTGCGCATTTGAAATACAGCTCTGATTTTTAATGCATTGGCCTGTGTGATTACCCAGTCCACAGACTACATTATACATTGACTGGACACAGAAGTCGGGCCTGTCGCTATAGGGCCTGGACGTCGTACCATAAGCAATGCGTTGCAGAGCAGGGAATCTAAATTCTCAATCATGTATCTTCAGGCGATATACATTATACCTTCAGCCACCAAGAAAATTTGAAAATTCATCAGAATTTCTAAGGAATATTAAGAGATTCTATAAAAAAATGCTTATAGATACTATACGTAATGTACTTACATATCACATTCAATTCAATTTTTACAATGACGGCTTTGAAGCAATAACTCAGAAATTGATGTATGTAGAGCTTTCGATAGATCTCAGTATGTAGAGCTTTCGGTAGATCTCATCCCAATATCTGCAGCAGTAGTGAGGTTAAGTCAGCCGTAAGGAATTCGCCCAATCTAGCCGATCAGCACCCCGCAGTGAAACCATCTCAGCCAAATCAGCGACCGCCATGACTGGCGTCAATTTCAGCCAATGGGTGACTGCCACGTCACTCTGCTGGTGTAAACAAATAAGGCAGAGAGCGGCAGCTCCTACTGCAGTATACCAGAAAGGCTTTCCCACCAATTGTTAATCATTTATAACCTCATATATGAACAGCCAATACTGGCCATACACTTCATTACATAAGTAAAGGAAAATAATAGACCATATATGTGATGTATTGTATTGGATCATTTTCAGCGAAATAAAAAAAAAAAAACTGAGAAAATCATCTGAAAATGTTTGCCTAAGTTGAAGTGAATGCTTTGCGCGGAATAGAATGATTAGCAAGAGTTCAAACGGACAAAATTAGACGATTTTCGTTCACCAAGACAACTCTGCATTTCAACAAGTTATAAAGTAGAATGTTATACACACATAAAAAGCGCAATAAACTGCAATTTTACCTACGTTTATGTAATAAACAATTGGGGCACACACTTGACATCTCACACACACGACGCCATATTGGAGATTACCAGCGATGCCTCTATCTTGGGGTTACCCATGATACCCCAAGGAGGTTGTAAGGAGTGACGCTATTGCCTGATACATATTCGTGACGTCACCACTTTGACGTCACATTGCTGCAAATGCAGGTGCTGCCACTCTATTGCTTGACACAACTATCTGTAGTAAATGAACTGTGTTCATGAGACCGTACCACACAGTATGAAGATGACTGCGGAAGAAGGTGGTCTGCTGTCCCGGTTCCGTGCCACTTCGAGAGGCTCGGCACTTTTTTCCTACAATTTTTCATTATGTCGTTGTCCAAGAAGAAACTGCAACTGAGGGAAATGACCAAGAAGGCAGCAGAAGCAATAAAAAAGGACAAGGATTTCACCTGCAAGAGCAGTTCCTGTAGCAGATGCACCTGCTGCATCTCCTGGTATCTGTACCTTTGTGTACGTAATACTGGGCTGCTTTGCAGCTGGGGGGGGGGGTATCATGTGCCATGTAAAAATGCTCAAATTGTCTCAAAATAAATCGTATGCCTTGGCAGAAGGCGAAGTAATGTCAATAACAATTGAATATCTGATTGCTATCTCACGTATCAACTATATCTTAGTAGTGCATACGTTTCAGTTATTGATCTTCAATTAAACGCCATTCTGTGAATGATGCACCAATGTCAGGATTTTTTATATCAAAGGAAAATAGATTTAGGTAGGAATTTTTTTTTATTAAACAAATGTTTTTGAAAAAAAATACAAAAATATATGTATATATATATTTTAATTTGAAAACTAAAACTAAATTCAAAAATCTAAATTCTTATTGTTGTCGGCAATCATTTCTAGCATATCTGTACCGAATTCCATTCGAATTGACCGACAAATGAAGGCGCTGCTTATACCTATATCAATTTAGAAAAGAAAAGTTATCAATTTTATTGTATCGATAATTTCGAAATTTTTTCTACACGAAAGTGTCTTTCAAGTCATATACAAGAAGTTTTAGTAAATGAAACAAAACAATTAGATAAAAAACCAAAATGGGTGATTTTGGATTTTTGCTTAGGCGGTCCCCTGTACTGCGCAGGTATATTTCTCCGCCTGGTGGTTGCCCACGTTATGTCACTTCATGGTTTTCTATGTTGCATCGATTTTTCATTGCCTAAGTTAGAACACGTCACGGTTGCCGGAGTTAAATCTCTTCACAGTGGGTGGCTTACATTACATTTCTTCAGGGCGGCCTATAATATATCACATACAAAGCTACATTATTTCACTGTTGCCGATGCAACATCACTTCACGGCTGCCAATGTAATATCACTTCACGGCTGTCAATGCTGAATCACATCACGGTTGTCGAAGCTGGATCACTTCACAGCTGTCAATACTGCATCACTTCATGGATGTCAGTGCTTCATCATTTATATCACTTCGCGGTCGCCAATGCTATATCACTCCACTTCAGCAATGCTAAATCACTCCTATGCAGCCAATACTAGATCACTTCACTTCTTCCAATGCTAGATCACTCCCTTGCGGCCAGTGCTTTATCGCCTCACTTCTGGCTGGGCTTCATCACTTCAAGGCTGCAAACTGCTCCAACTTACCTTTCAGCTCTGCAGTGTGTTCTGATTTTCTCGCTTAGTCCGTATACCAAATAAATTTCATAAACAACTTCATCAGCTGTTTACTTGGCATTTCATTACAAATCGAGTACACCACGAATTTAAGAAGCTTCTGGTCTACGAAATGAATTTTTTTATTTCTCTAATTATTGAGAAATAAGTTTGCTACAAATATCATAGGATGTCTTAAACAGTTGCTCTACGTAATTATACTTCAAGCCTTAATATTTTTTTTGTGTGTGTGTCGTATAGAAGTTATAGAAGAACACGCAGGTTTGCCAGTCATTACTGAAGTTAAAAGGATTAAGTCAAATATCCTAAACAAGGTATGAAGAAGTAATGGGAAAGCATATAAAATTCGTCTGCAGTACCGTGCAGTCAGGCCCAATTGCAGAATCGAAATCTGCCCTAGAAGCCAATGTCCAGTCAATGTATAGTGTGGTCTATGTCGAGTCATTTGACGCTTTGTCAAATGAAGGCAGTAATCGAAATCAATTTATCCTTTTGCGGACCAGTGCTTCTGTAAAAGTCGCAGAGGTCTTTTGCAACGGATACGATTTTGATGCAAAGTGACTAAGATCCTTGCAAATGGAAAACGATTGTGCGTAGAGGGAAGTTCATGTTCATAAACTTCCACGGTATGTACTAGATTTTCAAAGAATATTACAGGTTTTATTGGCTTCAGTGTTAATTTTTCTCTTGAGAGAGGGGAAGGGGGGGGGGGGGGGTTGGCATCACCTGTAAGTTGCATTAAACAACTTCGAGATTTGCCAAAGAAAAAAAGTCTGAAGTCAGCTATTAATTCTGCAATACTCTTAAGCGATCTTATCCCTAGCCAATGTTTCAGTATTACTGAAATGAAAACCCTATCATCTACTACGTATTCTTGACCAACGTCAAATTTGCTCTAAACGACGCAACTAAATCCTTCGCTATACCGAGCAGTGTTTCACAGTGCATTAGTTACTGCAGACCCGCCTTTTATGCTCTGTTAGCGCTGGTCTAGCTGCGCCTTGTGTTACTGAGTCCTTAGCTTCAAATACCGTAGACCCTCTGAATAATTTCTTGAAAAAAAAAACGTCGTTGAAAGACGCACTAAATTGAGTTAATGTTTGTTTCTTTGCAGCTCCAAAACCGGACTCCTCCGTGAACAGAACTTCTACCGAAACACGCAACTCGACTTCGACCCAAGTGTTGCCCGTGTTTCGGCAGGATAACTCAACAGAAGTTTACGCCCAAGTCGGATCTACAGCCGTGCTGCACTGCCTTGTGGAGAATCTTGGAAATGGGACCGTGAGTGCTAGTTCATAATGTGATAATAATGAAGCGAAGAATTACCACCTATAGGTCAAGGTACTAGGGTGTGAGCGGGTGCCTTTATGATTGTGATGATTACAGACCACTTCATTGTGTACCATAAGATATCTGAGGCTTAGCAGGGCTTTCGAAATGCGAAGAGATGCCTAACTAGTCTACTGGACTCCTTTTCTAGTGTTACAGATTCTTACGCCAACGTAAATCTAAGAACTTCGTTTCACAGGCGATGAGACTCCTGTCTGATCCTTGATTCCACTTAAGACCATTCTTGGTCCGCTCCTACTCGGACCAATAGTTTTCACCATCTATGCAAATTTTTGTTTACAGTGTTTCTAATGACAAAGGCTGTAGAATCCGATAAGAAGCACAGGTAGAAATTTAGTTACCCGTGACGCGCGTTTCGCCGTACTTTGGCTCATCAGGTGGAAGGGTTGAAGATGGTCGAATTTGAAAGCGTTAAGATTTTTCAAAATTTTTGCTGGTTATCACAGTAAGTTGTAGCTATGATACTAATTTCCAAAGCTTTAAATATAATTTTCAAACAAGCAAATGTCTCTTCAATTTTGAAACATTGTCCGATGTGTCGACTCCTACCTATACATAAATGCACCGGGAGGTGGCAGGATCCTCCTGCACACGGTTCAAAGGTTGGCACATCTGCTTGGTCGATGGCGAAAACAACACAAAACGATAATTAAATTTTTGACTAGAGATCCAATTGTTTAGAAGCGATGGAAGGCCTCTTGAGTTGTAAAAGCTCTCCAATATACAGCATATCGATTAAACATTTGCAGTTCCTCGCCATCTACCATGCAGATGTGCCAACCTTGAAACTCTGTGCAAGAGGATCCTGCTGCCCAGTGCATCTATGTGTTGTAGTTGGAGTCGATGTAGGGGACAATATTTCAAAATTAGAGGGCCCACGCTGTCAATAATGACAGCGAAGAATTTGTGATGACCGGTTTTGTGTTGCCTGTAGCATCATCGCAAAGATATTAATACAGAGCCTTACATCTATAAAAGGGAGGCTCCTTGTCTGGGTAGTACAGCGTGTTGACGGTACATGTACTTTATGATTTCTCAGGTTATTACATATTTAGGGTAGACGGTTGAGCTCCTTTCTATACATGTAGGGCTCTTATTAACTTCCTTGAGTAGGATGCTGCGCAACTACCAACTTGAATTAGAAAACCCTTCTGATAAGCGTGCAAGGCTGAACAACACCGAGCTTCTTTCGTTGATACAAAAACAAGCGACGTTTTTGCCCGCAGTCGATATTGCTTCTAATAAATACGGAGCTCTGTATCGAAGACACTCAAAGATGGCATATAAATCGGACTCGGAAAATTTTTCCTCAATGAAAACTTGTGCTGTGGAAAAAAGAACCGAAAATTTGTGGAGAAAATAATTTGCTGCCAAGAAACCATTGTGGGTTTTACGCTCCTGCTGACCGCTCAAGAATATCTTAGCAGTTGCCTCGATAACTAACAAAATAAGAGTATCAGTTGAAGTTTGGATGGAGTAAATTTCAGAAGAGTGCACATCACAATGGATGAGATTGTTTAGAGAAGCCGTATGCATTTACATAGAGTGGATTTCAACGTAGGCAAAGAATCAGATATACTGTTTGAGTCTCGTCATCTGCAACCTGGAATATTTTCTACCTATCAGTTTTCTATGAAGCTAAGCAGGATGACCACAGTCTTCGAGCAGATGAATACACTGTTGAAACCAGGAAGCCCAGAGCTAATTTTTGCCTATTTCGTTAAGAGCGTGACACGAAACCTATAAATAAAAATATAAATAGATACAAGCATGACGTCATTCTTAGTTCTAAGTTAGACTAGAGCACCCGCACTGTCAAAACGGCAACTAAGCTTTTGAGATGATCCGTCTTCATTATTGATCATAATTTTCCTATCAATGCCAGGGCAGAGCAGCGCCAAGGTTTCTTTCATCTAATGCTGAAAAATATATATATTTTTTTTTTGGTGGAGGGCATAGTCGGTATCTTCTCCTCATGAAGAACGAGTTTTGTATCTAGAATACTGACGCTGTCATATCGCTTGGAAGTTTTCGTGAACTGAAATGTTGTTCTGTTGAACAAAAAATCCAAATAAGAGAAAATTATTTCTTGAGAAGAAAACCTCGTGTTCTTTACCCGCGTTCTTACCGCTGAAGAAAATCTTGCCAATTGCCTCGATGAATGTGTAATCAATAAAAGCATCAGGATAAACTCAGGCAGCTGAAGCTCGGAAAATGGAAACCTTCGAAAAGATTACGAATCACGATGCAAGAGAGTGCTTAGAGAAGCTGTGTGTATCTGCACTGAGTGGACTTGAGCGTTGAAAAGTAAAGAACTGCAGCAGATCTAGGGTTTGCCATTATCTGCATCCCGGTCTATTTTCTACCTATCAGTTTTCAACGAAGCAAACCAACATATTACATTTCGTTGTTTGCAGAAAGTAACTATAAAAATCAGTTTCTAAAACAGCGCTAAGAGAAGCTGAAAAGAGCTTTGTTATTTCGATGACAAGAAATGTTTCAAGCAGGAAATGCTATCTGGTCATCGATCTCCATGAAAACGTAATATAATGATAAAATCTGCAACCTGGCTGGTTTTTCGCATATCTATTTCTTTAGGAGGGGGACACGAAACATACATATGTAATTTACAAAATCATACGCTCTCAGACGAAACCTTAAAGCCCAAAATTTAGTGCCGATATGTAGACGACCTGTTCTTAAATTTTCAAGACGTTTCGGAAGTCAAATTCTACGTTTCGGAAATCTAATTCTCATCATCAGAAATTCAAACTAAAATATAACCTACATAGGATGACTACAAAGAATATTTTACTTTGTGTGAAGTAAATTAGGACAGTTGTTAGCATGGGAGGACCGAAAACGCAAATGATTACAGCGCGCATCGAGGGTCCCTATATAAGCGTCGGACGGTATGGGAAGCGGGCAAACAGTCGGTGGCAAAAGCGTCAGTCATTGATCGTGACGAGTGGCACGGCTGAAGTCGTTATGTTCAGGCTAGGTTTTGTTTTATGGATATATAGTGATTCTAGGCTTCTAAGTTTTATTGGATTAGAATAAACTATGATAGAGAAGTCTTTCCTACAAATTAGAGGGTTGTTTTGCTCTGAATTAAGACGGGGAGCTGAATGTGCTGGTTTTGCTAGTTGTAAACCAGTTTTGTTTGATACACTTAAATGTTGGTCAACGCAGGCTTTGAAATGCTGTCCAGTGTTGCCGTAGCACAGAGCTGAGCAGCTCGTGCAGGAAAAGACGTAAAAAACACTGGACCGAAGGTGAAAGGTTTATCTTTCAATCTAAAATAGGATCCTACCGTAAATGTAATTTTGTAAGAGAACATAAAATTGATGTGCGGGTAGGCCTCGGAGAGGAAAGCTTTCAAGGAATTGACTTTATCGATAGTGGTTTTGCTGTAGTGTGGGAGGGAATAGAAAAAGTCTAATTTACGAACGGTAGGTTTAGCTATACCGGGATCGAATAGTTTGCCAAGGAAAAATTTACAGTGGTGAACTAGAAGGTGGTGTGGGTAGCTGTTATTCTTGAAAAAGGTTCGGAGAAAGTCTATTTCATTGGAGAATGCTAGATACGAGGAAGATAAATGATATGCCCTATATAGTAGGGTTTTCATAGCATTTATTTTAAATTGATAGTAGCAATGACTAAAGAAGTTTGTTCCAAAGCCAGAGAATGTCGGCTTCCTGTAGACTTTAGTGGTTAGGTTTGAGTCCTGCCTTGTGACTAGGGTGTCTAAAGCCGCGTCTACACGATGATCTTTTCAGCGATAACAAATACAAGAATCGACGATCAAAATCACAAACAATTTCGCCTCTTGTCCCAACGATATGAGAAAGAGAAGCCGCGATCAGTTCCAGGTCACTAGACGCGAATTCAGCATTCCATTACAATTAATTGATATTCCACCCTCACATTATCGGTCAGATATTTATTGTACTTGTAGATGCTGATAATCGGGTAAAACTTTATATATACTGGCAAAAAGTATAGCTAAAAATTCATTCACTGGCATCCCCTCAAATGCAGAAATGCACACGATAGAACAATAATTTCTCACTTTTTATTCATAAATTTATTTTATTTTTATAGCAATTCACCCTGAGTACATCCGTTTATTCCATTCAAACGGAACTCTTGCTCCATTGTAGCTTTTATTAATGAAAGAAAAAAAGGAAGGTACAGATGTAACTTGAGGAATATGCTGCAGTTATTACTAATTTGCAACATATACCTAGTTGCCAAATGCTTCCCGCTGTACAGCAGTTCGAATCAAACATAAACACAATTCGCTATATGCGGGTAAATTTAAATAAAAAGTGATGCTTTAATTACTATATAATATATTTAAAATAGATACATCTATTTACAGAGCGAAATATAGTTTTCAAACTTTTTGTGATCGTGATTTTTGATCGTGATTTCCAGCACTGTCGGCGATCAAAGATCACGGACTTCGAAGGCTCGCCGCGCGTGTTTGGCGATCAAAATCTATCCGCGATCACAAACTTCGACGAACAAGATCGTCGTGTAGACGCGGCTTAAAAATGCAATAGAATCGTTTGATTCGTTTTCGGCGGTGAACATTATGCTGCGATGCTTACTATTTAAATACTGAAGAAATAAAACCAGAATCAGCTGGGTCTTTCAAAATAAGGAAAGTGTCATATATGTAGCGTTTATAATGGGTGGGTTTGAAACTTTCGGGCAGTCGGTAAGCCCTATTAATTCGTGATGGCATAAAAATATATTGGCTAGGATGGGGCCGTGCGGGGAGCCTATGGAAACTCCGTCGATTTGTTTTATAACCTGGCCAGACTAGGGAAATTTCTAAATGTAGGTTGGTCTATGTTGTGGAAGGAGTCAAGTTATCAAAAATTCTACCAAAATTCATTTAATATCTGGGGTTTCGTCAATGGGTATATTTGTAAATAGGGAAATAACGTTAGAGCTAGATAGGTAAGCCGATGGGTGGCAGTTGAAGGTTCATGATTCCATCTCTAAATTCATAAGAGTTACGCAATGTGTATTGATTAGTTGTCAGAGGTTCAAGCAATGGAACGAGGAGTTTGGCAATTGGGTAAGATGGGGTATTGTATGCCGCTAAAATTGGTCGCAAAGGGATATTGGTTTTATGTATTTTAGAGAGACCGTATATGATTCCAGGTGACGCGCCAAAGTTATAAAGGGAGCAGTAAGTCGAGTCAGTAATGATGTCTTGATCTAGCAACTTCTTCAGGAACCTATGGATTTTATCAATGAATTTGAGAGTAAGTTTTAAAGGGTCGGTATGTATATCGTGGAGAGTGAATTTTGCAGCATCAGATAGAATAGTATTCATTTTTTTGATTGTATTCGTTCCAAAATAGCTAACTGTACAAATCATGGCAGTCCAAGCTCCTAGACCTTGAAATTCAAACAAAGCATAGTAATAACAGGGGCGGCGGAACGTCAAAAATATTGGGGGGGCCCACCCGCTTAGCGCGGTTGGGCAGCTCCCCCCCCCCTCCTTGCCAACTCTTCCAGATGTGTGTTTATATTGTGGTTTACATCGCAT
>LQNS02001155.1:3273737-3284015 GCA_001587735.2 Parhyale hawaiensis
TGGATTCACATTTAAGAAGAATACCAGATAGACCAGCGGTCAGCGGTTACGTGCACTGTGGAGATAATTCGCTGCTGGCTCTCTCTTTGGTCGCAAACTGTGGCACCACAGAAGACACCCAACAGAGTGACTCCACACACGTGGGGTGACGTGAACAAAGTCACCTGGACTTCTTCCGAAGACTCTCAAGGTAAATACCAATTAGAACTTCGAGACCTTCCGTGCAACTGACTGAAAGTACACACGTGTATACGTTTCTCTGCAATTTTTACCTGCACAATGCAAGAGACTCTTTAGTTATTACTACAAGCAAGCCGTTCTGTATTTAAACTTTTTCCAAATCGAGGCGCGTTCAGACCTCCCAGCAGAGAAGCTAAAAAACTGCAGGTTGCTGGCTTGTGTATTCACAGCTCTGTGATTGGCCCCGGGCAGAACTGCAAGAGGACATGTTGGTATTGTTTGCAACCTTCCTTAAAGAGGTATTATTGTACTAAACTGTTAACAAAGGGTATGATAGGCAATAGATACAATAGAACGTTCGTTTTACGCTACGTGTTGCTCAGTTGTGCTAAGGTAATGGTAAAGTCAACGGTTACAGGTCAATTCAGACCCCTGGACAACTCAGACCCTCCAACGCAGATCCTCCCAACTCAGACCCTCCCCCCCTCAGAATGCACTGACTCAGACCCACCCAACTCATACTCCGGCCAACTCAGACCCCCGGACATCTCAGACCCCTTCCCAACTCAGACCCCTGCCCAACTCAGACCACTGCCCAAATCAGACCCCTGGACAACTCAGACAGCTGATAAAATTAGATACAAAATCAATATCTGTTCATAAAATATTATCAACACTGCATAATAAATCGGCAGATGAGTGCGCAAATATATATATATCAATTAATTCGTGTGCTTATTTGTTCATAATTTCTCCGAACGTTGTTACAATGGTAAAACTACTAAGAACGATCAACTTTTGAAAAATTTCACGCATTAGTCTCAAGTTGAAGTGCAAAGACTTTCAATCAATAGCCGCGTTATTTTTTATTTTTTTTTGGGGGGGGGGGAGTGAACTCTAGAGTTACTATCACACCCCGCAGTCTCTTTTATTCAAAAACATAAGCATGCCATAGTGATACACAAGATTATCCACATACGCTACACTTATTATATAAGGGCGAAGTTACGAAACTATAGGTAACTACTAATGCTTTTACTAGGATTCTCCACAGACTAAATTCATCAATGAAAAACATTTTTTTTTTAATCTTATGGGAGGAATTATATTGAAAAACACATTAACTTGTTCATTTAAAATCATTTGAATTTATAGTATATCTCTGTACGTTATTGTTTCATCTAGTTATGACATGGTGAAAAAGCAGGATGAGATAACAAATAGTTTCATCGTACATCTGCCACTGTATTTGTGCGTTCACGTTGCTTGCTAAAGTACCGCGTTCAGGCTGAACAAGTGTGAATAGAAGTGTTGCCGCTATAAATAAGTCAACAGCATTTCTGTCAGTCATTTTTCAGCAAAATTTAACTTGACTCACTCCGGTTTCGTGGCCGTGGGCACATGTTCTTGTTTCATTTTGTCTGTCGTTGCCAGTTAGAATACTTTGAGCTATAATTAATTTGCATAATTTCTTTTAGTCTGTTGTCAGTTTACAAGACTCAACCTTCATTTCAGTGCTATGCGACTTTGCTGCCGAACATAATAACCAATTAATAGTGTTTTTCTTTGTGTATTGACGCTGAATTTTAAAGATTTTTATTGTTATATCTGCGCGTACGATGTAACTTCAGTGGCGTACACAGTACACAAAGAGGTCCTAATTCAGTGTACTGTGGTATGGTAGCGTACTACGGTATAGTTTGTTCCATGCTTGCTAAGTGTTTTGTAGGACTTCCCTGAAACGATTATTTTTTTCAGAAATAAAGATAATAAATCAATATTATATCGTTGGTTCGTATACGGTGGAAAACTGTTTGATACATGAACAATTTAAAAACAACGATAGTTATACTTGTAACGTACTCGGCCTAACATACCTAATTTACGCTTTATTTTCAGAGTATGTTCATTGGGCTGGGGTCTGAGTTGTCCGGTGGTCTGAGTTGTCCGGGGGTCTGAGTTGGGCAGGGGTCTGTGTTGGGCAGGGATCTGAGTTATCCGGTGGTCTGAGTTCTCCGGGGGTCTGAGTTGGGCAGGGGTCTGAGTTGTCCGGTGGCCTGAGTTGGGCAGGGGTCTGAGTTGGGCAGGGGTCTGATATGTCCGGTGGTCTGAGATGGGCTGGGGTCTGAGTTGTTCGGGGGTCTGAGCTGTCCGGGGGTCCGAGTTGGGCAGGGGTCTGAGTTGTCCGGTGGTCTGAGTTGGGCTGGGGTCTGAGTTGTCCGGGGGTCTGAGTTGTACGGGGGTCTGAGTTGTCCAGGGGTCTGAGTTGGGCAGGAGTCTGAGTCGGGCAGGGGTCTGAGTTGGGCTGGCGTCCGGGTTGTCCGGTGGTCTGAGTTGGGCTGGGGTCTGAGTTGTCCGGGGATCTGAGTTGGACAGGGGTCAGAATTGGGCAGAGGTCTGAGTTGTCCGGTGGTCTGAGTTGGACTGGGGTCTGAGTTGTCCGGGGGTCTGAGTTGTCCGGGGGTCTGAGTTGGGCAGGGGTCTGAGTTGGGCGGGGGTCTGAGTTATGCGGGGGTCTGAGTTGGGCAAGGGTCTGAGTTGGGCTAGGGTCTGAGTTGGGCATCGGTATGAGTTGTCCGCTGGTCTGAGTTGGGAAGGAGTCTGAGTTGGGCAGGAGTCTGAGTTGTCCGGTGGTCTGAGTTGGGCAGGGGTCTGAGTTGGGCAGGTTTCTGAGTTGGGCAGGTGTCTGAGTTGTCCGGTGGTCTGAGTTGGGAGGGGTCTGAGTTGTCCGGAGGTCTGAGTTGGCCGGGGTCTGAGTCGGTGGAGTCTGAGTTGAGAGGGTCTGAGTTGTCCAGGGGTCTGAATTGACCTGTAACCAAAGTCAACTTGACTGTACCACCGACTGGGAATTTCAGATGCACTGGTTTGTGCTGCAGATATAGGCTTACAGGCCCCAGAGGAGTATACTGCTGCGGTCAACCACAGATCATCTAAAGCTGTGGTGCCAGTGTCGGAAGGCTCAAGCTCGTAAATGACCAGCTCTGAGCGGGTGTTCTTATGAGAAAATAAGGACTAAATTTTAGTTGGATCTTCCTTTAATATTTTAGCCACTTCATATATGTTGACAGTTGACAGTGCTGATTCCTGAGCCAAAACAAACCTGTGGACAAAATTCATTTTCTTCTAACTAATGAAGTAAATGGCTAGCTGACAGTGGTTAACATTTTAATTCAAAAATGTCAATATAAAAATGTACACATTAAGAGCAGAAAAGCATATCTAATATAGAAATATAGGTACATTATAGAGAGATATGCTTAGCCTGGGTTGCACAATTGTGAAATACTATCTATTAACATAAGAAAATAATATCGAAATGGAGATATAGGATTGATTTATTCCAGTGCGCTTCTCCACAGCAGAATAAATTAGGGGAGACGTTTCTCATAGAAAGAGCTACACATCGGTTGTTTTACACTGTACTGAACTTAAACTCCTATATTGGCTACTGGAAACATTCTCTGATACGAATATTGATAAGTATTGTCATGTCGAAGGATAAAAAAAAAGATAATTGACAGTAAATGAAGCTAACCCCAGTAACTTATTGCTATCGGACGTAAGAAAGAAGCAGTGAACAAAATCGCGGCGAGTCCGATATAGGAATTTATACTTATGACTAATACGACAGTATGGCTGCATAATTCATTGAAAAAAGCTACGATAAATCTTTAACTACAATATGAATAAAAAATATCAGCTGTAAGTCTTCAATTTGAATTGATAATTGAATAGAAAGAATGAAAAAGAGCGATAAAGTAGTAGAAGCTCTTCCGCGATGCGGCTGGTTGTTTAAAGGATTCGATACACTTCAGAGCGCCTTACATCGTCTACCATTTTCTGCCCTCTCTAGGCTAAAATTATTACAGCTGTATTTTCAAAATTAGGACATTGCCTAGCTACATATTTTCAACGGCTGAAGCCTGTAAATTCTAGTGCAGTATCGTGACCTGTTAAGAGTGGTGGTTTAAAATGTTTAAATTCCAGTACGGTAACTAGAATAATACAAATTTACCTTACCGTTTGTCACCTTCTGCAATTGGGTACATAATAGTCCAAGCTGGGCTGCTTTCATCAGTCAATGAGAACAGCTTACGGTCACAGTGAAATTTAATGCTTCAGTTACTTCTACACTTCAAAATAATTCTAATATCTACTATGAAACACTGGTTACAATGACAACAATAATCTCAACTCATCGGCCGCAATTTGATGCGGAAAATCGCTTCCGTGCAACTTATGAGAAAACCCAAGCTCAGACTGGAGAAATCTCACGATGTGACATCCCATTTTGGTGAAAACAAAGAAAAGCTACTGGACATATATATTTTTTATTTTTTAACTGGAATACTTGAACTAAATAACTGTATGTCTATCAAGTGATTGGGAAAAAACCGGGATTACCATAATTGAGCAAAACTTACTAGGAGAAAGCCCAGGAACTTGCACGAAATCAAAGAAACAGACTGTTCTTCAATTTCCGAGTGCTGCCATACGTGTTCAAGTGTAGTGATTTACCCTTTGTATACCAGAAATAATTTAAACCGTGACCAGATCAAGTCAGATACGTTCAGTAAAGTTAGGTTTATGTCTAATAATACTTTTAGTTTGGACAATCAGTGAGAAAATCTGATAGAAGTTACGTTGAAATGTATGTTGTATTCACAACAGCTGCATGTTTCGACGTCGCCGCAAAACCACCACCATAAAAGCCCTAAAATTAAGTCTGGTCCTGGAGAAGAATTTGATATCATTATGTGAAGTGGAATGAAGCAGTATGTATAAAAGTTTCTGTTTAGCTGACTCACGACATGTGTTCTTCTGTTCATGAATCAATAGTTCAAAGCAATCTTGACACCAAGATATTGCAGAATATTGCTCTAATTGCTTCAATTGTCTCATCGGTAAGTTAGGTAAGGTCGGTGAGATGAATGACGATTGAATTCACCCATATAAATACCGAATATTACGATATGAGGTTGGTCGTGTTCTGAATCCTATTTATAATAAACAATATGACAAAGGCAGCAATTATAGACGTTTTCATTACATTACCGGTAGTTTATTCTTGTGATATCAAACTTTTGATTCATTTTGAACCATCTTCATTAAACAATTAGGATATTTGAAATTTCTTGTAACAAAGACTATCTCAGAAGTATCCTACATACCAAAAATTTTATCCTTTCAGATCTATAAGTTTAAAGGTATTAGGTATTATAAGAAGATTAAAGCCTCCCTAAGTAAGTACTAAGCTCTTCTAAGAGAGGAAAAGGAAAGGACACATAGCATGTCGACAGAAAAACGGGGAACCCGTGCTCGTAGGTGTTCCCACACAGGATCAACGCGTATGGGAACAGCAAGTCGGAAAAGAAGAGGAAGAACAGACAACAGTAAGATCAGTAGGAGTATGAAAGCGGAAGGAAGCAAAGTGGGCACGAAAGACAGACGTCCCGAAGACCTAGCTAATGGCTAAGGTAACCTACTCAAGCCCCCTGGGGGCGCTACTCCCCATAGCATAGGATGGGCGAACCTAACTAACCTAACCATATGGCCTATTGCCCATCCTATGCCCCGGAGGGGTATTAGTTTAAAATAAAAAAGTTCAGAGCTCGGGGATTGCTCATGAATAAAAATTTGTTCTAAAAGTTTCAAGTCAAATTGTTGGCAAGACGATAAAATTCTAAAGTCCTAATTAATTATTTTATGACGAGCATCAAGGAAATGATCAGAAATTTTGCTATTGATGTTGGTGGTACGTTATGCAGTTTTGAAAGAAATACCTTGATGCTGAGACATTCTGACCCTCATTTACTTCTTCGTCTCACCCTAAATAGGAAGCAGAACACTGTCTGCATTAATACTCATAAATGGCGGAAGAAGCAAGCGAAAGAGGTAGTTTGTCTTTGAATTTGAAAATGAGCCAATTGTTATACTTGGTTTTAGTATTATGCGAATCTGGGGATGTGGATAGAATCTTTTAAGAAGTGAAGTAATTTTCTTTTTTTAGATTGTAGCTTTCAAACCCGAAAAATGGTAAACTAATATATATTATTGTGCGTCCAACTGTTTAGCAAGTTGGTCTTTCATAGTAAATTTTGTTGAGAGCCTTCCGAAATACGGTCTGAATTAGTTTTGATGGAAAGTAGTTTTGCATGAAAAAATTTCTCAGTCGTACGAGTTCTAAATTGAAATAATATTCAGAGCAAATCTTGAAAGCCCGAACAATCATGCAGCTAATTAAATT
The DNA here is from genome assembly GCA_001587735.2 of Parhyale hawaiensis. NCBI lineage: Eukaryota > Metazoa > Arthropoda > Malacostraca > Amphipoda > Hyalidae > Parhyale > Parhyale hawaiensis. The sequence goes on from LQNS02001155.1 coordinate 3,280,165, forward strand.
CGTTTCAAGAAAGTGAGGTACAAAAGAATTATATTTTAACCCGAGACCCGTGAACGTCTTTTTATTAAAAACGGAAGTTGTTAAAAATCCAAAATCTGTGTCGATTGTTATATCTAGGAAATTTAGCTTGCCATTAACTTCGTTTTCACAAGTGAACTACATTGCTGGATGCTTCGAACACAAATAGTCTAGAAACTTTTAATCATGGGATGGATTATCGAAAATAAGAAACGTGTCATCAATGTATCTCCTGTAGAGTTTTGGTTTAAAGTCAGATGGACAGTTCATCAACCAATTACTTTCATGAAAACAAAGAACAAAGAAACACGTTAGGGATTCCCCATTGCTTCGCCGTCTACCTGAGACAACAATTGACCAGAAAACACAAACAATACATTCTTAACGGCGAACTCAAGTAATTTGATGAAAGTACTTTTTGAGAAAGATAGGACTGCATTTTGATCGCGATAGAGTTCATCAGCGAAGATGTTGATTGTCTCTTGTAAAGGGATGTTAGTGAATAAAGATTTGACATCAAAGCATGCCATGGCGAAGCCATCAGCGCACTGCATATGGGAAATTCCAGTTGCAAATGAAAAAGAATCCTTGACAGTGAATTCATAACTTGTGATTGGAGTTATAAGTGGAACCAAGAATTTAGCAACTTCATATCCGCAAGTTCCTAAATGATCATGCTTCTTCCTCTGAACATTTTGCTTTAAACTGATAGATCTGAAAGGATAATATTTTTGTATGTAGGATACTTCTGAGATAGTCTTTGTCACAAGAAATTTCTAAATATCTTACTCGTTTCCTGAAGATGATTCAAGGTGAATCGAAAGCTTGATATCACATGAATGAACTACCGGTAATGTAAGAAAATATCTTTAATTGCTGTCTTTGTCATATTGTTTATTATAAGACTACGTTTTCCTGAATCAATTCGTGGAATCCTATTTAATGTTAGAAAGTAGTCAATATTGTTCGAATGGCACTGGCTACTGAAATGCTGTCAAACTTTTCTCAGAAAAAAAAAGATAAACATTGCGCTGCAGTGAAAATTTAGCACTGATAATCATGAAGGAGGACGTGCGTCGGTTGCCAAACTGTTAACTAGCAAACACTTATAAATGAGATGCTCAGAACATCACCTCAATATCGTGATTCAACAAGAACCATGCCCCTTTACGATGATCCTCTTTATGTTCGGCTAACACCAGATTTTGACATAGTGATTTCCCAATCTCCTTGCAACGTTCCCGGTACATGACAACCAGATGGGCGACATAGAGGGAAGGTTGATGATTTCCCGGGCACATGTCTAGGACGTGCGTCTAGTAAATGGAGATAATATAAATAAAACTAAGCTACCTCTAAAGCGGCACCCATAAATCTCAAATATCTCATCATCGCGCTAACTTCGAATATGCTTATACTTGCAGAAGCCTTGTGGAGATGCCATGCTGCAATGCTCACTCATTACCCTTGTACCACTTTGAGAATGTGACATGAGCAGAGACATAGAAGAAGCTAGGAAACTTGACTAGGTACCGTTCACTCCACCGCCTGTATACCTACGTTATTATCATAACTGGTTCAGTGTTTCCCCATCCCACCCCCTCAGACGCAGAATTGCGATTCAGGAGTGAGAGCATACTTACAGAAACTAACTGTAGAACCTCGGTAAAAAATGAATCATTAAATTCTAGCTATACCAAAAGCAAGACATACATTAATATTCGCGGCATCATATCACACAACAAATTACCTCATTCCTGCCAACATCAGTTACCAATTTACGTCAATTTACTGAACGCCAAGCGTGGTTCCCCCATTATCTTGGTGAAGTATTTCAAGTTCATATAAAACAAATATCCATGGGCCAATAACTATGCAGACTATGTTGGGTGTTATATTCGAATAACTGCAACTGTGCACTTGCAATTGAAGCAAAAAATCTCACCGTGTGCCACTTTGGATCGTTAATTAGCATTCCTACTCCTCAGGGCCTAGAAGACTGGCTGCTGATCATTCGCGATGTCCAAACAAGCGATGCAGGAACCTATACATGTGACATCTCTTCTTCGCAACAAATTGGCATAACGACAACAATGCTTCACGTAGTAGGTGAGACTTAGCTGAAGCATCGTAGTTCGCTGGCCTTCGTTAAGAGAAAATTTCGTGCTACAGCAAAGGAATCGTATGCAGCAAAATATTGCATTGGTGAAACAAATTTGTTTGTGCACATACCGGGCGATCCTTGCTGGTGATGGAAATTTGGTCCGAAACGTTCATGTTAAGCGATAATAACCACCCTAGTTATTGTACAATGAAAATGCCACACAGTAGTTCACATTAGTACAATATCAATAGCTATAGTTCGTGGTGAAAACGAGGGCAACCTGAACGGAAGGGGGGCAGGAGCGGCGAAAGACTCCCAACCCTCCCGTGGCCTGTCGGTGCACAACAAGGGAGCAGCACTCATCCTTTTTTGCTGAGAAAAAAAATGTATTTAAGCTGCAAAATAAAAGTTATAATGCATTTAGTGGTACAAAAAAGAAACTCCGTGCTGGTAATATCTTTATAAGATTCTAAATTACGCTAATTTTAGGTTACTGGCCGTAATAAGCTATTTAGCGGATTATAAATCATTATATCGTGTTTTAATTGCTACGCCGCTTAATATATTATCAATTAAGCTATGACCATGCGTTTGTCATTTACATTAAGATGTAGTCAAACAAAACGATAAACATGAAGTTTGCATGATGGATAAATATTATGTTATTGAGTTTTCCAGCGATATTATGTTCAAACAATGTAGAGCTGCCCCTATTTAGTAGCATATCCCACCTGTGAGTTGACAGCACGCAATATTTTTGGCAAATCCTCAGTTAGTTTCCTACAGAATTCCCGTGGAAAGGCGTACAATTTTTCTATTATTTGGTACACAATTCATTAAGATTATGGATATTTTGTTGCAAAACTGGTTTTCGATATAATGCTGTACACTTTGATTGGATTCAAGTCTGGTGACTGGGCAGGCCAATCCAAACAGTTACTTGATTGCTCTAGAAGAATCTCTTAGCGCAGTGCCCTCTGTGTGCATCAGAGCATAATTCTATATTAAGACGGAATTCACCGGTAAACTATCATCCCATAATTCGTTCGGTCAGCTCATTAATGTAATTGGGAAAAATAAATAGGCCCGAGGCCCGGGACCATGAGCTCTGCTTGTTCCCCATACCATAAAAGAACCTCCAGCTCATTGAGAGTTGAAATATTTCACCAGTAATGAAATTCTCGCCTTTCCTTTCTTCTAAGTATCTGCTGTCCACCACTGGCTAGCCGACTGAATTCGTTTGCGTCACAAAAGACCATGGACTCTTCTCCAGTAAGACGCGTCACGATCCACGTGCCTTTTTACGTAGCACTATAGATGCTTTCCATTTTTCTTCGATATCATTGGTTGGTCTCTTGCGATTCCGACTCTCAACCCAATTTCTTTCGACCAATAATTATTCTTAATTGCAGAAATAGATCACTTTCCCACGAGATCAGAACGTTTTTGGAGCAATTTTAAATTTGTGTGCGATAGTAGTATAGAAAAACGACAGTACCGAGACAACCGTTCCTCTTCCGCTTTCGCTGCAGATGGAACGCTTATCTCGATACTGTCGTTTTTCTATACTACTAACATGGTTTCAAAGCCAAAATGAATTTTTCATTACGTTGCCTCACTTGGCGGAGGTAAATATTAAAACTCATTTGATTAAAATCTGCCATAAATGAGGATCAGACTTGATGGAAAAAATTTTCATTATACTAAAAATATGAAACAATCAAACGAA
>LQNS02001155.1:3306642-3332204 GCA_001587735.2 Parhyale hawaiensis
TACTACGGATGTTAAGATCCAGATCATTGATGTAAATTGAGAACAGAAGTGGGCCAAGCACACTACCTTGTGGAACCCCTGATGATACCTGCGTCCAGTCGCTCGTTTCTCCTTCGAGCTTCACTCGCTGCTGCCGACTTGTGAGCCATGCTCCGATCCATCGTAAGTAAGTAGCCTCCCTGGATACCATGGGCTTCCAAGTTTTTTATTAGCCGTTGATGGGGAACTTTATCAAAAGCCTTTTGGAAATCTAGATACACAATGTCTACACCCTTTTCTTCATCGTTAATATCGGTAACTTTTGAGAAAAAGTCCAGGAGTTTTGTTGAGGAGCGTCTTCCATTTCGGAAGCCATGCTGGGAGTCGGATATGAGTTGATGCATCCTCAGGTGGTCAGTGATGTGCTTTTTCAGGAGGCGTTCGATAGTTTTGTTGACGACCGATGTAAGACTGTTTGGTCGATAGTTGCTGGGGCTTTTCTTGTCACCTTTCTTATGTATCGGTATCATGTTAGTTAGCCTCCAATCCTGTGGAACTTCTCCCGTTCTTAAAGACCTTTTAAATATTTTGAGCAGTGGCTTCACGATGACTGGAGCCATTTCTCGTAGTACACGCGAAGTAAGATTATCTGGGCCAGTGGATTTGTACACATTTAGGTGGGTCAGTGCTTGAAGGATCTCGATCTCCGAGAAAACACATGAGTTTATAGGAGCAACTTGCATCGGTGCGGGATCAGGAATATTCGTAACATTTTCAATAGTAAATACAGAGGGAAAATAGTCGTTCAGGATTGTGGCTTTGTCTCTTAGGTCATTGGTGATTGCACCGTCAGGACTTTTGAGCGGACCTTTAGTTTCTTTTTTTATTCTTCTTTCATTCACATATTTATACTTTATAGTTATATTTCTTTCATTCACATATTTATAGTTGATTCAGAAATTTTCTCGTCATGGGTGGCTCTTGCAGAGGGCACTTTTTCCAATTAATATTGAATAATAAGACGGAGCATCAAAAATAAGATTAGGTTGTTGAAATTTCCGTATTGAAGAAGTTTCTGTTGGCTGTCTGGCTTTTAGGATCCTTCGTGCGGCAAGTTCTCGAATGGCAGGAAAGTCATCGTGAAGCATTGCAAGAAGAATATTCTCAAAATGTGCGAAATAACAGTTGTGTTGGAGTGCCCTATCTACAACTGTTCTGTTTCTACTTGGTAGTAGTCTTGATTTATTAATGAGCTTCAAAAAGTGCTTTAGCCGTTTTGTAGCTGAGGGGCGGCATTTGATCATAAACCACTGGCACATAGACTCTCGTGATGCATTTTACTAAAATAAGATCATTAAATTTTGATGGCTGACTGTTTGAGTCATACAACCGAAGATAGTGGTTCTGTGCCTGAAAATTTGGTTACAATGAATCCGGGAGCGATGCATCATACAAGATGGCTCAACATAATCCTTCGGTTGCATGTCTCAACCAGTGAGCCATGAAATGTTCTCCTTATTCTAGCAGAACACATCATGAGAGTCAATGTGCCAGTATAGTTTATGATAAAATGCCGCCCCCAGCTACAGAAAAGTCAACGCACTTCTTCCGGCTTATTAATAAATAGAAATTGCTACCAAGTAAGTACAGAACAGCTGTAGATAGGGTACTCCAACGCAACTGTTACTTCGCACATTCTGATAACATTCTTCTAATACTTTACGATGACTCTTCGAGAACTAGCTGCAAGAAGGATCCTTAGAGCCAGACAGCCGGCAGAAACTTCTTCAATACGGAAATTTCAACTACATAGTCTTATTGTTTGTAATTCATTGTGTGACAAGGTTGATAAAAATTGGTTGACGAGCATTATTAAAATCGCAAAATGCAACGTTTCGATGCACTTGCATCATCAGGCTGAAATAAAGAAAAAGAAACACCGACAAATCACCAACTGTTGAGGTATTTTAAATACACGTATCGTAAATTTATTGCAATGAAGTAGTATATTTATCTAACGATATTTTCCAATTTTCGAAATGTAAGGAAGCAAGCAAATACTATATAAACGCGTACGTATTCCGAGAAATTAGATAAGCAATTAAGCTTATTTTTGATGCTCCGTCTTATTCTTCAATGATTAATTGGCAAGAGTGCCCGCTGCAGAGCCACCCATGACGAGAAAATCAACTAATAGAAGACAAAATAATTGCAAGAAGGGATTTAGTTCCAATACCAGTTGTAGTTCATCATACACAGGCCGTTGAAAGGATTATAAAGATGGCCACCGATACAACCAATGTACTGGAGGGTCAGGAACAAGAGACGGTGCAACACGTGCCCGTTTGGATGGAGAATAATGCTCCCAAAATTCGAATCATAAAAAGACTTCAATATTATTGAAAATTAATATTACAATATTGAAATTGAAGGTGGATGGGCGGGCGGAACTCGACGTACAGCGACCTGCTCGTGGTGAGCTCTGGATTATTTCTTATATTCACAAAATACAATAAATATACTATGAGCTGTAAAAATTTATTGTCCATTGTCGATAATTTAAGAAAATGTATTTTGAAATCGTTCAACTTCAAAGCCTTCCCGGCAGTGGATGTTATATGCTGATATTTTTCAAATTTTACCTAAGCATAATTTAAGTAACATAACATTATTTTTTGATGATGAAGCAATTAATGTTTTAATTACATTTAAAATGTGAGGGGTAACTTATGGAAAATTGAGTTTTTGCTTATATTCTGTATCTTTTAATTTCCACCCCGGCAGCTGAAGATGATGTTTCAGGAATCTGAATTTTTTCTGAAAGTTAATACATGTTATATTCATACGTTTTTGCTATTACAAGTGATAACTACATATATATCAAAATTAAACTTTCAAAAAAATGGTGAAAAAATTGAAATTTTTACCCATTTTTGCATTTCCAAGCCTTTTCCGGCAGTTCAAAGAATTGGAATACAGGCCTAGGATTTTGCATAGCTTATTTTTACATACACTCACATGTTTTTCGCGCTATGACATGTACCAAATCGAAAAAGTTGAAAAAAAGACCCACCTTGTTGAGTATATCAACCGATAGCGGAGTTTGAATTGTTTCCTCTCCACATGTATTGCACATTGCAAATGGAGCATTAACACATCATGAGAGTATGTCTATAAAAGTTATCAAAATGCTATCGTTGTTGATTGGACGAAGATGTGTCTTTGATAGCGAAAATCTCGTTTAAGGCAATGCCGCGGGAATGATTCGCTGTTTCTTATCGTTGAGGCATCGCAACACATACCCATGCCAATAGTAAATATACATGTAGATGTATTCCAATGCACTTCACTTACACAGAACGCATGTATTTGGTGAGGTATGATAGTATCCTGTAGCACTCGGACGCTGATTTGTGTTCTTTGCGGCAGTGATTGGAGCACACTGTACAATTAATTGCACACCTTAGTGACGCACCCAATTGTAATTTTTTTAAGGTTATGCAAAAACATATGACAAAAGTACTCCATGTATCACATAGTGATAGATTTCTTTTGTATAACATTTGCACCATTTGATTTCGTTTGTGCAGAAGCAAGGATGGAAATACTGGGAGGCCCTGAATTAATTGTTGCAGCGGGTAGTCCTCTATGGCTGGAGTGCGTCCTCGAGAATTTCCAACAGCCTCCTGCCTACATATCGTGGTACCACAACGGCAATATCCTTTTGGAGAACAGTGAGGTAAATTAATAGAAGGTTATCTCCTAATGCATGGAGCAGTGATGGTTAGCTAGATGTACGTTTATTGCAGTCAGAATGTTATTGACATCACAAAAGTCATTCTGGACAAAGTGCAGATGGCAATTTCCTGCAACGATGCATCTGCATTGCTGCTAGAAAGTTACCCATAATTTTTGTGGCATATCCAGTCATAAAATCGAGTACAGTCTCACTGCATATTCTTAATGCCGTTTTGGATATGGCGTGTAATAAGAAAATTAGAATTCTATTAGGAAGCGATGTAGTTTGTAAATTCTAGAGCATTCCTCTACATGTAGCTCCTAAAGTCGTAATTAAGTTTGTTCAGGTAACCGAACTCTAATAAGTGTAAAAGAGTTTAGGATGATTATTAAAAAGAAATCGATAGAATTTGAGTAAGGAATAATTGCAATCATCTTGAAATAGCATTATTTCCTTAAGGAATAGTGCATTACCTTAGAATTCATCGAAGGAACACTGCTATTGTCAAACCAGCGTAAGGAGTCCGATGGGCGTGGCTAAGAACGCAAAGCAACTTTGCCAAATCTCTCTTAGCGCGTGATATGCCATGTCTCAATCGATAAAAAATATATTTATATTCGAAAATTCAAAATGCATTAGTTAATAGATTTGATTTTGCACTGCTGCGTTCAATTTAGGCCCGCCCCAAACGGAATGCTTACGCTGGTTTAACTATAGTGTTTACATCGCGCTCACGATGGACAATTCGTCTACGGATATTATTATTACTTCTGGTTTATGACTGGGACAAAAAAGAGCCCCGTCCCGGGAAATATTATGTTCTTTTAACACTGTAGTAGCGGGAAAGCTCGCCACACGTTTTCCTAGTTAGCTCAACCCATGGTTCTACGTAACGTATTATCCTAGCTGGCTGGCTCAAGTTCCGTAGGTTTACGTCCGGAGGAGGTCAGAATAAAACACGATATTCTATTTGTTGCATTCTTCATAAAAACAAAGTCACTAGGCTTGTTGACGCTTCAGCATCCCGCGAGTCAAGGTACAGAAACAGACAATTACCTTTATTCAGGCAGCTCAAGAAATGTGCCAGTAAAGCAAGAAAAGCTAACACAATAACACAACACGATATAGTCCCGAAAGCTGCACTAGCGTGACAGGCAGTACGAACACTCGATGGGTACGACCCGAAGTAACTCCATCAGCTCATCTACATCGAAACCCAGTAAAGACACCAGCATTATCCGGTTGGGAGAAAGATACAACCCACGAAGCTCGCTCTCAATCATCACTCACCCCGTGGGAAGCCGTGATGCGCGAAAAACGACGGAGTAGGCCAACCGGCTTACTGCCTGCATCATTATTATTATTATTAAAACTTCACACTTGAGCTCTCACGGACAGGTAGGGTAACATGTCTAGTACCCGTCCACCATGCTAGTAGCCGTCCACTTGGTTTTAAGAACTTCCTGTGTGAAAACTAGCAGTGCTAGAAAGCCGTACATAGGCTTGAACTGTAGGCTAAGTAGTACCCTACAGTTTCAGACAATGTACGGCTCTCTAGTACTTGCTAGTTTTCACGGAGGAGGTTTTTGAAGCCAAGTGGACGGCTACTAGCATTGTGGACGGGTACTAAACATGTTACCCTTATACAACCCAAATGAAGCATCTTGCAACACCGGGAATCCCAAAACGCTGCTGAAGGAAATCCAGCAAAAAAAACATTAGCAGCTGACTTAAACGCCTGCAGGCCGGTACAACCAAAAGCCGATGCCGGCACTAAATCCAAACCTTAGCCGACCAGAGCACGATGCACCGACAGAACTGATTAGTTCGACATCTCACAGCCTCCAAAGTGAAATAGTGCGCTCCGCAGGCAGCACGAGTCGCTCTCCCAAAAACCTTGAGGGCAGGGAGAGAAGAATAGAACCAATGCCTCTCATTATTGTACACCTTATAAAATATGCATAGCTCTGCTACTCTTCTCCTGTGGGGCAGGTTCACTAGATCATTATCAGCGCACAGCCTGCTGGCTGAACTGACAAGTCGATCCAACAGACGCAAGTGAGTGTCAGCAGCTGAAGCCCAGACCGGTGAGCAATACTCCAACACAGGCAGCAAAAACGCATAAAAACATCAGCGGGCAACCTGACTATCACCAAACACGGAATTCACTTTACGCGGGAGCCCAATCTTAGTGGAAGCATGTGACACCAACCTCCTAATATGCGGCTCAAAAGTAAGCTTCTCATCAAAAACAACACCAAGAATCTCCAAGGAGCTAGACTACTGAAGTAAAGTGTCATCAATCTCCAGTTGGGGATGCTGTAGTACAAGTGTCTGAGACCGACTGATAATCATCGACTTTGTCTTATTGGCATTCAGCTTCATACTCCAGGCCGAGCACCATGCGCGAATGCGTGACAAATCCCTATTCAGAGACTGAGCGACAGCATCACGCAGGCGAGGAGCAGGTATCACTGCCATCAAAGTGGAATCGGGGAATTTTGATATTGAAATGCAGAACAGAATTGCTCTTCTTCAAGTTGTTGATGATGATGATAATGTAACAGAAGCGGCTCGTCGTAATTCTGAACCTGTAGTTCAGATATATGTAGCAACGAGGCTTATCTCAGCCATGTGACCACAAGAAGTCAGAGAACTCTCCGGCCCTCGTGACACGAGAAGGAACGCAGTCCTGCTCCAATTCCTGGCTTGAGAGCGAGAACAGCCTTTCTTATCGGGGATAAAATAATCAAAGTGCAGTACCGTGCCTTTAAAAGGGGCTTCAGGGATCGAACACTCGTCTGCAGACCTCAAGCTTCTACTTCTGAGGTTACTCTTTTCTTGGATGAGCTCTGCTGCAAGCCCATGGATCATGTTATCATTCATATTGAAACAAATGATCTACAAACTCCTTCCGAAAAACAACAGGAGCATCTCCTAAAACTCATTGACGCTATTAAGGAGAAAAAGCTGAATATTACACTGACAAGTATTCTACCCCGTCTTATGGCTGGGGTACGCTTAGACTCTAGGATCAGTTACATCAATAGGGAGATGAAAAAAGGGATAGAGAAGAATGGGCTCAAATATATTGACTTTTTCCTTTATTTGAGGACGAACTGAGACTATTTCTACCTGATGGTGTTAACTTGAATGTCACTGGACACCATTTTCTCAGTCAACTGCTGCTCAATGCGATGGCTTCAGCTCTCCCGGCTTTGGATAGTAGCGAGTACATAAGCATTCCGCCCGAAATCCAGCAGCTTCACCAGCTAGCCCCTGTTCACCCACCCCCAACGATTGGCCACTAATGGAACAAACGGCTGCCCATGTCCCACCAGCTCAGTCCCCTTTTACCTTTCCTGCTGCCATCCCCTGTGATCCTCGGACCTCTTCCCCTCGTGGGGTGCAGGTTGAGGGTTCTTCCAGAAGCGATGGCGCGATCATCATCCGAACGCTTCTCACAGCCGAGGAGGAAATAACTCCGACCCCGGATGTAGCAGCTCAGATGTCATGCCTGGGTTCTCTACCTCTCTTACCCTCCATAATCTACTCTCGTGCCGTGTGGCGAAAATGTGTCTGGAGGCACCGATGTAAAAACACCTTCCGACGTCTGCCAAACCTCATTGCATTCAGCCAAAATTGAACGATCGAGTCCGACAAGCGTTTTCCAGGTACGATGACACTCTCAGACACCTATGGCCAAAAAACGTAAATCTCTGCCGAGAGCCGCAAACGCACCAACGCATCAGGGAAGTCGCAGTTCCCGTAAGTCAAGTGCTTATAGCATACCATCTCTGACAAGCCACCTCAAACCGGAATAACAAGAAGCAAGGCAAACTTGGCGGGAAACGACCTGTCATCCGCCAAATAGACGCGGACGTAAAACATTCTTCAAACAAGTGCTCTGACCGGTCCAGGCAATACCTTTGATCGCCCACACCTTGACTTTTCTCAACAATCGGACACTCCAAATGCACCATTAAACAAGAGGAGTTAAGCAAACAACGGCGTAAAATTTTTATTTGGCAACATTCAGAGTATGATGAAGAAGATGAACGAACTACAAGCTATAGCAGCCACTCTAGCCTACGATGTTACAACTCTCAATGAAACATGGATCAACCTCTCAAACAAGCATCTGGAAGGAGAAGTTGCATTGAAAGGCTACAAATTTTTCAGTATAGATCGACCCACAGATAGTGGCAGAAGAGGGGAGTCCATCATATATATATCTATATAAAATCACCCCAATCCTCCCTGTTAAAGTTTTGCAGCAACTAAAGAATATGAATTTATCACTACCCATGCTCGTCTCGGCATTCGACAGCCGTTGAATATCATGCTCGCATATAGGAGCCGTCGCAGCACCGCTGAAACTGATACGGCACTTGACAACAAAATCGAATACACTGAGTGCTCAGAATTAAACGATTTTAATGGGAGATTTCAACCTTCCCCAAATTGATTGGAGTACATTGAGCAGCCCAGCCACAAGCAGTAAACTGCTCGAGCTCCTCAGCCACCACCACCTGACCCAGCACGTTAATGAACCCACGAGATACGGTAATAGTCTAGATCTGCTATTCTCCTCTCCTGATTATGAAATTGTTGACCTAGCCATCCTAGACCGGCTTGGGGCCACAACATGGTTGAATTTACGCTCAAAACAGGCAATGATTTTACCACTAAAGCGAGTCGTCTCAAGCTGCCAGACTATCGACGAGCGAATTTTCAGGAAATGGGAACTGAAATCAAAACAACTGACTTCGAAACCCCTATGAGAGACTCCAGTGTTGAACAATGCTCACATATTTTGAATACAAGCATCCTGAGTACAGCTGAACTATACATCCCAAATAAACGAGTTCGTATTAATAATGATCCCCTCTGGATGAATCGGACAGTCAAATGCTGCATTGCAAGGCGACAAGCGCGGCACACAGCCTGGAAGCGTAATCCAACACAAGAGAACAGGTCCAGTCACGTAAGGGCATGTCGGGATGTAAAGAAAATAGCCAGGACCACAAAAAGCGAAAAAGAAATTTCCGTAGCCGCTATGGCAAAACGCTAGCCAAAGACATTCTATGAATATGTAAATGAAAGAAGGCTAAAAAAATCAATAGGTCTGCTGAAACACCCTGACGGTGCAATCACCAATGACCTTAGTGACAAAGTCACAATCTTGAACGAATATTTCACCTCTGTATTCACTATTGAAAATGTTGCGAATGTCCCTAAACCAACACCGATGCAAGTTGCTCCCATAAACACATGTGTTTTCACGGAGATTGAGATCTTTCAAGATGTAACCCACCTAAACGTGTACAAATCTACTGGCCCTGATAATCTTACTCCCCATGTACTACGGGAAATGGCTCCAGTCATCGTGAAGCCACTGCTCGAAATATTTAATCGGTCTCTAAGAACGCGAGAAGTTCCGCATGACCGATACACAAAAATGGGGATAAGAAAAGCCCCAGCAACTAGTAAAATCATCGAACGCCTCTTACAGAAGCGCGGCACTTATCACCTGAGGATGCAGCAGCTCATATCCGACACTCAGCATGGCTTCCGAAATGGAAGAAGCTGCTTAACAAGCCTTCTGGACTTTTTTCAAAAGTTACAGATATTAAAGATCAACAAAAGGGCGTGGACCTTGTGTATCTAGACTTCCAAAAGGCTTTTGACAGAGTCCCCCATCCACGGCTAATGAAAAACTTTGAACCCCATGGGATCCAGAGAGACTATTTACGGTGGATCAGGGCATGGCTTACGGGTCGGCAGCAGCAAGTAAAATTTGAAGGGGAGCCAAGCGTCTGGACGCACGTTTCATCAGGGGTTCTATAAGGTAGCGTGCTTGGCCCACTTCTGTTTTTTTTATTTACATCAATGATCTCGATCTAAACATTCGTTGTAAAATCAGTAAATTTGCGGATGGTACTAAACTAAGTCATCCTGCCACGAAAAGAGCCGAGCTCCAACAAGACATTGACCACCTCATGGAATGGAGCACAACGTGACAGATGAGTTTTAATGTTGAAGAATGCTCAGTATTGCGCATAGTGCTGATGAAGCCTTCACCCCCATTGAAAATGAACGTGACTGTATTCGCTGCTATCACCCAACAACGTGACGTTTGAATCACTATTACAAACAAACTACAACACAGTCAGCAAGTTGACTTGAGTGTGAACTTGGCAAGCAGAGTACTGGGATTTATCACCAGAAGTTTTGAATACAAGTCCAAGGACATCATCGTTCCCTCGTACAAGGCGTTAGTGCTGCCACACTTTGAATTTGCTGTTCAATTCTGGTCGCCACATCTGCGTAAAGATATCGATAACATGGAAAGAGTCCAACGCAGGGCAACTAAATTGATACCTCAGCTTCGAAAAGGCCGTATGAATGCCGCCTAAAAGAACTCTCGAGCAAAGACGACTCAGGGGCAACTAATAGAAACATTCAAGTAGTTGAATGACTTCAACGACGTACCTACAACGGGGCTTTTTGAATGAGACCTCAATGATTGCTGCGAAACTACGGTCAAAAACTCAAGCTTAAAGCTCATAGAATGACCTTAAGTCAGTAGTTCTTTCTGTATTTCATAGTTAGCGTTTGGAATAGATTCCCTTTCGAAGTTGTTAGTGCGGAGTCAGCCAATGCGTTTAAAAATCGTCTTGACATGCATTGGGGCAGACATCTTCCACAGCTAAGATCTCCTCTTCCAAGAGTCGCAAACTTTTAACGGCCAAAACTTCAGATTTCAGATTTCAGATGTCATCTTCTTCTCTCCCGCTCCAACTGCACAGTTTTACGTCTCTAAGCTCCGCACGTCAGCGGCTCTTGATCGTGCTCGCGTGCATTCATGATCGTTTATTTTGCAGGGACCCTTCCCCTCTTTTTTTCCTTTTCTCCAGTTCTCTATATCCTACTGACGTAATGGCAATAGCTCATAGAGGGCCGTGTGAAAGTTCCGGTGTTTTTTTAGGAATGGGCCTATTGCTTCGTCAAATTTCAATTTGGTATAAGTGCTGTGAATCCTATTAACTTTGAATTTCAGCGAAGACTCGAAACGTTTACTTGTTTTAGGATTTTAATTATTTTTATTTTACCGATCATATTATTGCATTTTAGTTGTGTAAAATGTTCTCAATTGCGACGGTTCTGGTGATACATTTTATCCTTTATACCGTTGTAGCGACAAAAAATACCCATTATCGTATTAAGGTGGCACTTCTTCCTTTGGTCCTGAATTTGCAAGCGGCACCATCACTACAGCCCTACCAACGTGTGCACTGTATCTGCAGTTCAAACTTATTGGTGCGATGCCATTATAGCTACTGCATGGGCTCGTCCCCTGACTCCCCTCCCAGCTGCGAGAGAAAGAGAAAACGACCGATTAAAACTGCAACACTGTTAGAAATTGCGATATAGTTACTGTGACCACCGCACCCACGACAGATGACGTGATTATAAGACTAGTTTATTATCTTGTATCAGTATAAGAATGTTTCATCTCAGCATTTTTTCCGGTCTCAGTTGGCCGAGTGCGCTACTACTGGCGAAAAAACACGAGAGCCAGTAGAGACAGAGCCAGAGAGCCAGAGACACGAGAGCCAGTAGAGAAGTCCCGCACACTAGGTCGGCTGCGGCCGTTGCAATATCCCCTGCGGCGAAGACACTTGGGGCGATTGGATTCGGGAGGCACAAACAAAGAATGAAAAAGAAAGCGCCTGTAGTATACAGACAGTATTTAAGAGGCTTGACAAAGTAGCTTGTAAAGCTGTTTGCGAACAAAGTTTGACGCTTTGGCGAACAATGTATACATAACATTACATTCAGAAGTCAGTCTCCGCTTCTCGCACAAAGGCGGCACTTCAGCGGAAGAAAGAAGAGACATGCACTATGTCAGAAACGTGAAACCCACGCACCCACGCAGAAAGTCGGAGAAAGAGGAACGGATGAAAGTAAGATCAGACGGAGCATGCAATCGGATGGAGCAAAGCGGACACGAAAGGCAGACGTCCCAAAAGCCTAGCTAATGACGTAATTCATTGACTCCCTGGGGCACGATTCGTCATACGAAGACTGGTTAATTTAACCAACCTAACGCATAGGAATGAAAAATATAGAGCTTACTCCGCATATCAATTTGTAGGGAAACCTATGGGGAAGTTCACCGGTAATGATAGTTTAGAATGAGAAGAATTGGCAAGACCAAGTCTACTAATCGGAAAACATTATAAACAAAGAGCAGTTAATAGACGAAGAATAGCATAACATGGAAGTTTGGGGCAACATGAACGCACGTGTTTGCTCTACTACCAACAAAAGATTGATGGTCTGCAAATGGCACCTAAGTTTACTGCATTACCCAGGCTGCCAGAATAATTCCTGACAGCGCCCTAATGCACCGCGAAAAAGCTCCTCTCGATGTGAATCGAAAAATATCAGAAACCAACTTCATGCAATAAATATAACCTGATGAAAACACAAAAATGCTTTAGCAGTATTACGCGAACTCTATATCTATTCCCACTTCACATCCCTGATAGTTTTGACCTGCGACCCCAAGATGCGTACCTAGCTGGCAAGAACGCTATAGTAATCTAGGGGCATCAGCCCCTATATATATATGTTTACACGGTGCATGGACATAACAAAAAATACGAAAAGTAACGGCCTTACGAAAAATGTAAAAGAGAACTGGCGGTGTTAATCAAGAAAGCGTAAAAGAGAACTGGCGGTGTTAATCAAGAAAGCGTAAAAGAGAACTGGCGGTGTTAATCAAGAAAGCGTAAAAGAGAACTGGCGGTGTTAATTAAGAAAGTGCTAAAGCTTAGCGAAGTATGTATGCTATGGACGACAAGGGTAGTGCTACCGACAGGAAAGACGACTATCACCTGAGATAAGCTATTGTCATAAGCTCACAAAAAAAAAACAAAACCACGACTTGCACACGACATTCTCGGGCGGTTGACATATAATAAGAGAATGTTGCCACATGGAGATGCCTGGAAATTGATTGCTTCGGCGGGATTCAGTTCACAAGCGAAAGTAACGCAGGGGACTGTCCCGCGCAGCTTCAACACTGAATGAGTTTATGGGTAATAAGTTATTTTATAACAAATCGTGATTCGTCTACTGAACATAGCACAAGATTTCGCCCAGAACTCCACTTAGCGTACGTCCCACTGCTTCGATGTTAGCCCTAAAGCTCAGCTTTCATTCACAATTAATCAATGATATATAATTCAAGATACCCAATCGAAATCCTCGTCAGTTAATAATAATAATAATAATATGCTTTATTAAGTGCACATAGGGAATGGTACACAGGAGACAGCTCAACACTAAAGATACATTATATACTAAGATCAGGTAATACCATCATTACAAACTACACTGCATTGCGGCCCATTGTTTGGCCCCTGCTCGGAAATACTATGCGCTGCCACCGGCTTTACACGTTAGATAACACTGAGGAACACTCAAAATGTTGCATTTAAAGAAAGACTTGTTTTAGTCAATTAAGGTGTGCTGAATTCAAATCTGAAGTTGTTTTTTCTCCAAGCTGAAGATTTCAAGTAATCTTTGATTTATATTAAGCATGAAAAAAACGAGCATTAATATAGAATATTGTAATGTCAGCCACAAATCAGAATAATTAACAGGTCAAAAGAAACAAACCAATAAAGTTTTATGCTTTATTGTTATATAACAACACATATAATAACACTTATCACTTTCTATATGATCACTATTTTAGTTAGACATGAATTTGCGTTTGTAACTTCGACGTTTGTACACTTCATCTGGACAATCTCGCTTAATACTCCAATAGTAGTCGGCCATCATACTTATGTCCCAGCGACCTTGGCAGCGTTCTTCCATGACCTTCAGGTCTTGGTGGAACCGCTCACCTAGCTCGTCACTCACAGCTCATAGGTTTTCAGGGAACTGGTCAAGGTGGCTCTTCAAAAAATGAAGCTTTATGCTCATGTTGCACTTGAGAGCACGAAAAGCAAGGAGCATTCGGTTCACAAGGTCTTTGTTGTTCTCTGCTTTGTTGTTTCCAAGGAAGTTCTGAACGACTGCCACGAATGATAACCATGCTGCCTTCTCCATTACCGTCATCTTGCCAACTAACTGATCATCACGGATCAGGGTTCGGATCTGTGGGCCATCAAGCACACCTGCTTTGATCTTCTCATATGACAACCCGGGTATAGCTGTAATGATGAGTTTGAAACATTCACTTTCGCTATCCAAAGCCTTGACAAATTGCTTCCTCAAACCTAATTTGATGTGTAGGTGAGGAAAGATGATCCCATCTTTGTAACAATTGGATCATGTGTGATATTTGGTATGCCTGCTTCAAGGGTTTCACGAAGAGGTTAGTCCTTCTGGACCCAGTGTCTGTTTCGGGTTCGGCTGTCCCACATGCAGAGGTAACATGAAAACCTGGTGAAACCTTTCTGTTGCACACAACATGAGGAGCCCATTTCTTGTCTTGGTCACCAACGGGAATTCCAAAATAAGCCTAAAAAGCTCGCTTCACAAACAAGGATATGTTACGTCTTTAATGATGGAGTGCGTAGCAACCACAGATGTAACAAAAAAACACCAGGCTTTTTTCTACAATAATGTCCCGATGAGGAAGCCATGTTTGCTCTGAAAAAAAAAGAATGATATGTTCATATTTAAACTATTTCAGCTCTTTCAAATTGCATGAAAACTAGAGCTTGTAAAGAAAAAAAGAGTTCAGTTATGAATTCAGCTGTCAAAACTCCTTCAGAAAGAGGTAAAAAGTTCAATGCAACAGAAATTTGAAATTTTATTGTTCCCCAGTGTAATTTGTAGCCAGGCCCATTACGGATCACCTTGAGTAAGGCGTTATCAGATTTTTCTATCCTGAGCAGGAGACTCAGCACGCATTTTCTAGCCCTGACTTTAAGACAATCTGTATACTTTTGAGCAAACATCATACTTGCACTAGTAGACCTCGGCACATTCATCAGGCGCCGAAATATGTCATTATAGGTAACACGTAGGCTTCCAATCGATTTCTGCTTAAAGTTAGATCAAAGCGTGTTTCAGTACAAAGGATAGCAGTAGCTTCGAAAGAGCTGGCATTTAACCTCTTCCGAGCAGTGACCAAACTTTCTGATTAGCATGTTACCCACTGCGTGGAGCTTTCGCGTTTCTTTCTCTATATCCTTGTTATCACGAAAATCATTGGTGATTTTATGACCCAGGTAAGAGAAGCTGTCTACATAAGTGAGATCGAAACTATTAGGTCGAGTGACTTTATCGGAGGGCAGGTTGCTTCTCCCGGGTTTAATGTACATACAAACAGTTTTAACAGTATTATATTCAATACACAGTTTAGTGGCTTCGCTCTCGCAAATAGAGACCAATTTTTGCAGCCCACTAGAATGGGGAGAAGCAAGGACCATATCATCAGCATAACTGAGCGCATTTACTGCGTGACCATTAATGTGACAGCCCACTCCAGCTGCGTTCAGATGGGTGTGGATGCTGTCAATGAATATGTTAAAGAGAATTTGAGAGAGTAAGCCCCCTTGTCGTATGCCATTAGTCATGCCGAACGCTGATGACGTTGCCGCTCCCCATTTCACATAGCAGTTCTGAGTTTGAAACCAGTATTTTAGCGTCATAACAATATAAAGAGGTATTTGTCTCTCAAGCATACACTTAAATAGAGCATAATGGTGAACTCGGTCAAACGCAGCCTTAGCATCGAGAAAGCACAAGTACATGGGAGACCCACTGTCAACGAAATGATTTATGACCTGTTTGAGTGTGAATATAGCCATTTCTGTCCCATGTTCGGCTGTAAAGCCAAATTGATTCTCTGAAGTCATCATGTACGGTGACATTCGTCTCTCAAGCACTAGTTCTACCACTTTCGAGAGAGACGTTGCCACTGCGATAGGGCGATAGTTGCTCTTGTCGGTCACATATTTTGCTTTGTTTTTTACAATTGGTGTTATAATGACGCTCATCAAGTTCTCGGGGAAGAATCTGAAAGTAAAACACCTTGTGAGCAGAATTGCAAGGAGTGTTACTAGTCTAGGGGGGCTCAGCTGGGATACAGTCAGCGCCGGATGCTTTATTATTATTCAATCTTTTCAGCGCCTGACAAACCTCATCTTCAGATACGATGCATTTTTCGTTAAAGGGAGCCAGATTACCAAGAATACCATCAACGTAATCTTTATGATTATCATCAGCAAAGCAGTTCATAATTTCAGCATAATGGGCTTTCCAAAATTGTGCAATATTACATTCCCCAGTGACTCCATTCACTGACTGCAAAACAGTGTGGACTTTAGGTTTAAGACTTTTTATTTCTTTCCGAAAATCAATGGATCCATTTTGCGTCAGCTTGCTAGACAGCTTTTGCGCTCTAATCTCATTTCCACGTCTACGCACTTGCTTGAGCGCAATACGACACATATTGTGCAGCCTTTTTTTTCCTGCCATATATTACCTGAGCGCGGCTTACCTGCGTCCCTCCACGAGTAATACGCCAGTCTGCTGGCAGTGTGAAGTTCGCGGACAGTCATTCCATCCCGTGTAGCTCCCGGGTAAATATTATAGAGGTTAAGACAGCTCCGGGCGAGTGTCCGCCCGGTGTACACAACAATAGGTTAATTTTATTTGCAATGACAGACAGTCTATTCTGAATTGACTATTAAAAAAAAGGGAAATCAAGACATTTTTGACACGTAATATAGATAGTTCCATGACAATTGCTGCGATCAATAAAGGCTTGAGCTTCACAATGATAACGGCGATGTACAATACGAAGTTGATACCCCTAGTGGTGGTGCTTTGCACGTCGAAGATAAGGAACCAGGAGGGCACGTGGGCGTTTTAGTCTTGACAGACCAACATGTCGACGGCTTATAGAGATGGGGATGACACGAGCATGCTTTAAAAGATTAGGATATTCTCCGGGCTCTAATTCATGGCAGCATGAAATATTGAAATTCATCCCGATTACAGCCGTAGTTAATACAGACTTTAGTTAGTTTACTACTGTTTCCACAGAGATGATGAGTCTCAGGATACATTCAGCATCGGCCTAATTACTATTAATAAAATGAAAATCCGCCTTTGTGGAGGGAAAGTTTCAACGATAGAAATTGCTGACAGTTACAGTAGCTATTTGTATTTATCCAGGACTCCATTCCAAACCTGACACATCTTACGAGAATACTTACTGAAGTGTAAAAAACTCATTTTTACCTCCGCCAAAGATGTTATGTTTTCGTCGAGTTTGTCACAAAGATAATTGAAAAATGCATGGACGGACTGCAACGAAATTTGCAGAGACTGTTAGTTGTGTTAGGAAGAACAGATGATTAACTTCTGGTGAAAGTCCGTTCATTCGTTTGGTTGTTTGTTTGCATGTTTGACTCATTTTTCTTATTGCCTTAATTCAAGAAGTTATGGACAGATCTTTATCAAATTTGTATCAGTCTTTTGGTATGTTCCGAAGATTAAATAACTAAATTTTTGTGGTAATCTGTGCCTGATTTTATGCTTGTTAGCACCATAGCTCAAAAAGTTATGAGGACCATTATGAAATTTACAGGAATTATTAGCAATGTTAAGCGACATAATTGATTGAATTTTTGTTGATGATCAGTTGGTCTTTTTGTGTTTTTGACTAACGTGTGCCACGACATTTGCTAGCAGTAGAACTGAAGGAGTTATGAATGAATCTTCAAGAAAATAGCAGAAACTCTTAATACTGTTAAAAGGCACAAATAATCAAATTTTGGTGTTAATTTAAGGAATATCATGGTTTCAAAACCAATTTGTATTTGTCGTTATCGTTCCCTGCTTGGCAGAGGTATACGCTCTCAAAGTGATCATTTTATTAATGGCATACTTTAAATCACGTGAGAGAGATTCATGCTTCATATTTTTTTGCTTTAGATTCCACTTTTATAAAGGGAGAGCAATTATAACAGAATGAATGTGGGTACGAAGTCCCTTCATTGCAGGCAACACTGGTGTGCTGATATAACCAAGAGATGCTTCGTCCATTTTGCAAGGTAACAACACCATTCTCGGATCCATTCAGGTCGAAGTGCGGTCCAACGCAACGGGGAGCGAACTGATGCTGCGGGAAGCAAGCTTGCAGTCGGCGGGGAACTATAGCTGTGTCGCCCCCGACAGCCCTGCTGCTAACATCATCGTACACGTGCTGCCAGGTATCAAGTTTGCGACAATGAAGTTGAGCACCGACACTGTTAACCCTTCTTCTCATATTGTGATGTGCCTGCAACATTTCAGATTTTGCTCTTCCCACGAGAAAGGGCTAGCCTCCGGCGTCTAAGGCCCGATGCCCACTAACAACTTTCGTTGCTGCTAGCAGCCTAGACGCAACTTCGCTTATCCGACAGCGCAGTCGTGGCCGTGACTTCAGCATAACGTCTGTGAACATCGTGCTGTAATTCTTAAAATATAAATTATTGTGAACCCAAACTTCTCATGATTATATAAGAGCAATCGTTGAAAGTTCTACATTGCCACTCGCTAGGGTGTAGAAATTGCAGTAGCTACTGAAATATTTGAAGAATTTTTATGCAGTTGAATTTTGTGCGAGCTGAAGCGGTGCCATAGCTACGTACACGGATTAGTAGAGGTGCCTCAAAGCTGCTAGCTTCAACGAAAGTTGTTAGTGGGCAGCAGGCCTAACGAGCAGCTGTGCTGTGCAGTTGTAAATTTGTACTCCGCTTGAATTCCCATTTCTATATTCATTAACCTTAGAATATAACCTTTTAAATTCGGGCCCCTCATCAAAGTTTGTGTAACTGTAATTTTTTTCTATAGAGCATACTCAGGTCAATACCTGAGAGCGTCAGCTCCTCGGGGAATAGCGTCGTCTGCAAAGCCATGTATGGAGTACAGTGGGCCGCATCGGGCAAATATTAATTGCCAATCTTCATCCTAACTTTGGGTGCCATGACAGTTGTACAGGGATGGGCACTATAGTGATACGGTAACACCAATGCATATGGAAATTTCATGGATGAATAATACGATATTTTTTCTTAATAAGTTTGACCTGAGGCAGCGCTTCTAACTTAATCCGCCACGTATAAACCGTTGACCACCGCTAAACCTTGTCTACCGTTTTGCAGTCCGTCTAACATACACTTAGTCTTACCAACATTTACGTATATCCAGTAGAACAGGTTTACCCCTAGCAAAACCTTCACATTCAGCTCCCCGTCTTTATGCAAAACAAAATGACCACCCCATTAGCAATAAAGACTTCTCCATTATCGACTTCTCCAACCCAATAGAGCTTACAACTTTAGAATCTCTGTACATTCATAAAACTAATCCCAGCCTCAACGTAATGACATCAGTTGTTCCCCTCACTACAATTCACAACTGACGTTTTCTCCCTGGCTGTACACGCCTTCCGCCAGCGGAAGGAGGACTGAAGCAATTCCCTTCACTACAATTCACAACAGACGTTTTTTTCCTAGACTGTACACAGCTTCCGCTAATGACGTTCTCTAACTGCCCGACTGTACGAACACTGATATCATGACCTCCCGAGCTTATTCCAGATTTCCAGTCATTCAACTTTTACACTCCCCCGAGACAACACGTACCTTCAGCTAGGCTGTCGCAATAAATTTCTTGTTTTAGGTGTTCAAATCCTTATTTTTAATTATTTTAGTTCTGAAGATGGGAACCAGTTCCCGAAACGTAAACGTTTTTTAAATGTCAACTTATGTTAATTTAACTATTTACTCTTATAAGTTTGATATCTAGTCTAACCTCTCTTAGTATTCTGATTTCACTTGTGAATCTGACATTTGTTCTGTCAGCAGAGAGTTCGTATTTCTGACTTGTGCCATGATAAAGAGGTACGACGGTACTTCTTGCATTGTTCTCCAGTATTTGCACGCCTCTTCTATTAGTTCTGTTTCTTACAGTTTAAAGATAATAGTTTTTCAGAATTTTACATGTTTTCATTTTCCGTCGGCATATCCGATTTTTTGTACTGTTGCGGGACCCGTGGATATTGATCAGTAACACATCAATTTTCAGCTTTGTTTGATGCGATAGTTGTACAACAAGTAGAAGCAGCCTGACCCTCTGTTTGCAAGAAGTCATCATATTTCCAAAGACATCGCCCTGCAGTTCAAATATACTTTGGAGACAAGATGTCCAACGAAACCCGCTCTGTGCTCCCATTCATATCTAAGTTACGCATCTGGCCCTATAAAGAAAGTCATCCGCCACCAGTAAAGTGAACATAATATGGAGTAAAAATGAAGAACGGTAGATATGATACTGGTGAAATGATCTTAATGTCTTTGTTTCGAAACTGACCGATTTTTTTTAAGCGATACGAAGACAATCTAGCTGCTATAGTTATTCTTCTTTCCAACGAAAACCAATACTTCTTGCATGTTGAATTTTCCTTTATCTAATACAGAAAAACGTAACGTTTAAACATATGGGCACACGGACGGCTAGAGCTTAAAACAAAATTATAATACTCAGTAGATGTTTTGAGGGAAAATCATTGCGGTATTATTCGTTCAATGAAATGTACTAAACCTAAGCTACGATATTACTACTTTTCTTAGTTCGATTCCATCCATATAGGCTAACGTAACCCTTCCCGTCTGAACAAAAGCACGTTATTAATTTATCCCTTGGTGAACTGCGTCTGACGTAACGTTGTCGAACACCCAAACGCACATCGTCTACGATTACGCGATTCATGGATCCCAATGCTCGATATGTATCATAAAGTGCATCGTGTAACCTAACGCTCCTCACCAAACATAATGCTTCTGATCTAAGGCGTCCCATCTATGCTAATGATAATCAACTAATCTGACGCTCCTCATATAACCTAACGGGCCTCGTCAAACTTAACACCCTTCATTCAAAACTGCTCTGTCTCCCCTAACTCTCCCCATGTAGCCTTCCGTTCTTTTTCTAACCCAACGTTCCTCATATAAAATTTTACGCTGTTTACCTAATCATAAGATCCTCCTTCAACCTAACGCTACCCATCTAAAACCCAAATCATGTCTAACATAATGGTTTTTACTTTCCACGTACTCCATCTAACGAAGTGTAATGCTCATCATCTATCCTTAAGCTTCTCATCTAATCTGAATCACGTCATATAACCTCACCGAGCACTCCTAATATGGCATAACGCTTCTGTAATCGAAGGCTTCTCACCTAATCTAATACTTAAAATCCACTCTAACGTACGCACTGCTATAACGCTTCTAATCAAAAGTAACCTTCTCAATCTAACCTGACGTATTTTATCTAACCTAGAACTCAGTCTAACCTTATGATCTTTATCTAGCATCTACCAAACATAACTCTTAATATCTAACTTAACGGTTAGAAGGACCCGTAAAAATTCCTGGATTGTCTATTTTGTGACAACACTTGAACCTTCCAGGTTTTATCTAACCTACTGCATTTCTTCTAATCTACTGCGACTTGACACATCGTAAACCGAGCACTGCATACAGATTGAAGCAAATTGACACAGAACAGAATAGACTGAAACACAAAAGTTATATTTGTTGCAAAATAATTGGCGTTTGATACTTTTATTTTCGTAGCTGACAACTCCTACTAAAATTCAATTTCCTGGTTTAATAACTTAAGTTCTACTCATTTACTTTTATCCATCGAACGTTACTCAATAAAACTTTGGAAATCTGCTTGCATGATATATGGTCTTTCAAAGTAATAAATTTTCTGTTATTTTACCAGTTGATAGTGCAAGCGTTTATCCTGTTTGGCAATTACAATTTCATTGTGGCATAGTCCTGCTGATGATGATGCCGAGAGGTGGCATTAAATCATCTGGTACCTAATACTTTTTGAAGAACTTTGCATTCTGTCCATTGTTATCAAAATACATCCGTCTCACGCGGGATTCAGTATGTTGTTGCTACTTGGGGGTTTCTTTCCGCCTGTGTTTTCATCTTCGTTTACTTTCGGTTTCTCAAGAATTTCTCATATGCCTTTTTAACTTATAATCACAAATTTTACTACGATACCTGTTGAACTTCTTCGCTTGTCAATTATTATTCGTTGCTTTATTTTTTGTTTACTGTGACTATTCACATCTGACCAATTTATCAATCAACGCCAATCGTTAGATAGTCCGCTTTTCTCTTAGTTACCTTTTTTCGTTTACCCTTCTTTCGCATAGCTAGCTCACTTCCCAATTATCTCTTTGTAAGTGGAAAAACTCATGAACGAATGAAATTGGACAGGAATATTCCTTTATGAATCCCTTAAGTATTTTGCCCAGAGAAAATTACGACCATGTCAGCACTGTGTCGTGTAGATTAACTTCGTAGATAGGATTCCAGACTCCTGAATATAGATAGCTACAGCCGTGCGAAACTTCGATGCACTCGTGCGAAGACTGAACTGAAAAAAAAAATAGAGTGGAGAGAGCTACATGGAACAAGATCATGCGGATATTCTAGAAAACAGAAGTATTATTTTTCAATAATATCTTAGTTCAGTATCAAAGAAACGCAGCTCAAGATTATGAAGAGCAAAAATTACAAAGCGCCAAAATGAATTCGACGTGTCAAATAGCAAATCTTCTACTTGTGACCTGCAAGCAGTAGCACTTGAAAATTTGAAAACTTAGCTGCTGTTTATGCATATCGTTTAAAATGTAAATTTTCCACGTGGACATGAAGAGAAGTCAATGAGCTTTCACGCTAGAAACAAAATGACAGTTTTGAAATCCTTGAAGCGTTCCTAACAAAACTGTAGAGTCAGATTTTCTATTTTCGCCCTCATATTTTTTATCGCGGCTGAAAACCGAAAATTTTGCTCCTCTTCGTAAATTTCAATTTGCGATCGAAAATCGCATATCAAAAGGAAACGGAACAGAAAATGGAAAATCGGGCTCTATTGTTATGTTAGGAATGATTCAAGGATTCCAAAACTGTTATTTTTTTCCAATTTTCCTATATATTCCCCATTATATGAAAAACTAAGGCCTAAATCAAACAAGTTGTAGTACCAAACTGAGTTTATTTTCCAAAAAATACATATGCTGTGCAAATTTCCGAACAATTAACCAACAAGTAAAAAGTCTTCAAAAACCGAGATGCCCTTTAAGGAGTCATGTTGCCATAACGCTTATATATGCAAAAGTTATATATGACTCAAAACTAACTTAATAATCAATGGAATTTATAGTATAATAAAGACCGAGGTGTATTTATCTGCTTTTTATTTATTGACTGTTCATTATCTGTTTATTTGTTTATCGGTCCCTCTTCTGTCACGTTTAAAAAACAGGTGAAAATTAGGCCAGATTGGAGACCGTGGTCATCCTGTAAAGGTTCATTGAAGACTGATCGGTAGAAAATTGATCGGGTTTCAGTTGATAGCAAACATATCTTAATCAGGGACAGTTGAAATTTAAGCAGTGAAGAAATAGAAAGCCTAGTCTAATTTGTGCGAGTATTACCCTCTCCATACATCGAACTTATGGCAAATTGTTAGGCGACCATATGTGCGAATGCACTTCTTGCAGTGCCGAAGTTGAAATCAAGGTATTGAAGTATCTGAAGCTTCCATTAGCGCTCTCATGCATCTTGATTCTTAGTTTCTTCCCATTGATAATTTCGATGCCTCAGTTATTTTAACAGATATTAATGCAAACGTTGACGAAACAGCTTTCGCTAAGCAGAATCGGTTGAACACACATGTTATCCTGTCGAATCCATGATACCAAATGGAAACTATTTCGAGTGTTGCTGAATGGCCTACAAAAACCAATGAATTTTTCTCCAAGTCTGAAAAAAATTTCGGTGCTCTGCAGCACGTATATATATAATATATTCATATGTTCCCCATTATTTAAAAAATAAAGCCTAAATCACAAAAATTGTGGGATCAAAATGTGTTTCTTAAAAAAAAAATACATAGTTATGCTGTGCAAGTTTGAGAACAATTGGCACACAAATAATGAAGTTATCACGTGGTCCATTCCAATTTGACCCCCGCCCCCTTCCTTTGGGCACTTTCTCGGGGGTTACAGTGCCCCTAACCCTATAATAATTTGGGACAGACTTTTCCACTACCTGAGGATCTTTTTTTCAGCAAAATAACAAAATTTGATAATTATCACCAAAATCATCGGGATGCCCCTTCAAGCCAAAGAAGCTTGACTTTTGCCGATGATCCGATTAGCCGTGTTTGTTTATGTGTGTCTGTATTTTCAACACAACTCAAAAAGATATGAACCAAGTTTTATCTGTTGACAACAGTTATTGGGACGTCTCGGGGATCAGGTGATTTATTTGGGAAATGATCATCCATCCGTTCGCACGTTTCTCTGCCTGTCTGTCTCGTGTCTGTTAGGAATTGTTAAGGCACGTGCAGACGAACGGTGATCCGTCCGTCCGTTTACACGTTTCTCTGCCTGTCTGTCTTGTGTCTGTTAGCAATGTTACTAAAAAATTATAAACGGATCTTCATGAAATTCACGAGAACTATTAAGGCACGCGCAGACGGACATCTTCGCTGATTTTGACTGGACAGTTTTGCGTGTTAGTCAAGCTTGGCGCGACATGTGTATTGTGTAACTGTGTAAATCCACACGTTGTGACTAAAGGAACTTGCAGTTGCAATGTTTTATGATGAACATATTGCACGTTGCATAGAATAGACATTTTAAATATTAATTCAATAAGCTTCTTTGCTTGTTTGCACACTGTTTTTTTATCATTATTCTCTGTGCATAGCACTCAGCGGTTAAATGTCTCTTACGATTTCGAAACTTGTAAGTAAGCGAAACTGACCTGCATGACGTTTCTGCTGGCTATCATCGTTGTAAGTTTCAAACAAAATTCCTTATCTACTTGTTACATTGCATGTGTAATCGCAGCCATTCAAAGTCAAGCTCTAAGAAAAACACAGGTGTTACATACTTTAGTAGTGAACAGATAACAGGGAAAATTGAACAGCAAGTTGCTTTGAATTGATCACACGCTACGAAGTTCATTGGCCTTGACCCGTCCTGCTGAATTAGCTCCTCAGGCAATTTTTTGCCGAGTCTGGTAGAGCATTTGTTGGGGAAATACTTCTCTTGGCAGTTTTTACTGCTCGTCTGCATTGGGCTATAGGTATATTCAAGGAACAATTGAAGACATTTTGCTGCCTTCTCATCCGCATATTTGCCTGAACGTTTTTCTGTTGCCGCTACTTTTCTTGGCGCAAGTTTGCGCTCTCCGTAAGAAGTTCTTGTTATTTAACTTCCCTCGATTCAAAAAAAGGCAATACTCAGTAAGTTTAGAACTGTGAGACCCGCTGTCTTAGAGTGCACTGACGGGCACTGCGTCAAATTAAAAGTTCCTCGAGACCAGTGACGTTGCCGTAATCTAGAATGCTTTCTTGAAATTGGCGAGGTTAGCACGGTACACTTGCGTCGGTGGACGTAATGATAACGCGCTGCTGCAGTAGGTTAGAGAATTTATATTACAGTATGTACTCTAGATTTACTCTACCGTCACCAAGTTATACTCTGTCTTCCACTCATTGAACTAATAAGCAGTATCGTAACTATACCTGACCAAAAACCTCACTGTTAGATTTCAGATACTAAAGTTGTCAGTCGCACTGCTGCACCAAAGCGCTTTCTCAGGCATCACCCTCTATGGTAGCGTGTTTGTATTTTGTAGGAAACGCTCTGTCCTAAGTCGTAACTGCAATTTCAACCGATGACTTTTTCAGTTGAATGTTTTTGTTCTCAGAACCA
>LQNS02001155.1:3366893-3381372 GCA_001587735.2 Parhyale hawaiensis
AGAGCAGGTAGCCTAGTTATGCTGTCCACAAGAGTTACCGTTTGCTTATGCCGAAACATGGCTACTGGACTGTAGCCCACTAATTAAAAACGCGCCCAAAAATGCAAGTAGCCCACTTTCCCTTTCTGCCCTTCAATTGTCCAACACAAACAAGCCCTCATAAATAATGGCTACAGTAATTAATTTTTTGATGACGCACTCAAGCACTACCTGGAAATGAAGCAATCGTCCGAAACAACGGAGAATGGCAGCATCATCCAACTATACTACAGGAATCAAATGTCGCCAGCTTATAAAACGGACGAAAGTGTCATCAGTAGTATCGTACACAATAACGTCACCTGCAGAAGCCCCGAAGACAAACTTAGACTAACAATATACTATCAGAAGAAGAAAATCGCCCAGCTTCTTATGAAGAACAGCCCGCCACCACCTCCTCATCTCCAGCAGACAAACGTCGTGTACGAATTCATATGTAATATTGGAGACTGTGAGTTCTACCCAAACTCGTACATCGGCATGAAGACTGACTATCTTATCCAGAAGGCTTACGATGCACCTCCGATCAGGCGGAATTGCGTCTCACACTAGAAACACTCATTATCAGCACATCACGAGGCAACAGCTGGTCAGTAACACTAAAATCCTACGGAAAAGCTGCGACAAATATCGACTTCCCATAGAAGAGGCACTAGTCGTTAAACTTTACAAACCAGCCATCAACTCTCAATTCAAAGGCATCAGCAGGGCGCTGCAACTACTTGGTGACCAGCAGCAGCTCCAGCGTCCACCGGATCGGGAAGCTGCGGACCGCTAGCCTGTACTCGCAGCACTAGCATCAGCCTCAGCCAATCAGAGGCCGAGCCCGGCGTCCCTGACCGCGCGTTACCTATAAGAAGCCCTTCCATTCCATAACCAAACTATACTCTACGGAGGTTGTTTGTCATCGTTACTTACTGCTGAATGCGCCTTTGGCATCTTACTGGAAAAGTACGTTTTTGTTCATCTGAACCGCGTCAAGCTCATCTTGCCGACCTGTTGGTGAGTGTGAGTGAGGCACTTCTCTCTTAACTCTATTTACTAACCAACCGAACCCAGCCCAAGGAGAGTAGATGCCACACTACCGGCCTGCCAGACCGTAAGGAGAACCCAATTAGGGTAGGGGGGACGGCAGGTCATGGGGTGTGGTCCTCCTTGGGGTCACCCAGGGTTGGCCCCCACTAGGTTTCCAGAGTAACCTCACATATTACGCACACGCACGATGGCCAATTTCTCCAAAATATTCCTTAGACTCACAGACCCACGACACTGACCAGAGAAACACGACATACTCAAATTAGTAACTGGTGAACACAACGTACCTATAGTAGGAATCCGACCCCTGAACAACGGCTAAAATCAACTTCTTGAAAGAAAAGAGGATGCAGACCTCATTTTGGAACCACGGCTCACTGACAAATTTAAGCAACTGGGACTCACCGTCACAGCTCTCCCAGATGTTCAGACCCGGCGCTTCGCTTTCTGGAGGCGCGTGGATCCTTTCGTCGGAGAACACTCTGCTGAGGAAATAAAGACTGAATTAGAACAAAAAAACCCTGGCTTAAAATCAATAGAGTCTTTAAAATCAAGTAATATACACACGTCTTCAAAATTGATTGCAGCACAGTGTCACTAGCAGACCGCATTCTACGAGAAGGACTTAAATGCTGTTTCATAAGAATTACCCCCTCACAGATGGAAAGAGAACAATTTGTCAACCTGCAACTTTGCTTCAAATGTTACAAATATGAAGAACACGCAACACAAGACTGCACCGTCCAAACACTCCTCTGTTCAGAATGTGATAATAGCGGTCACACCGTCAAAGAATGCTCTTCCTCCATCAAAAAGTGCCTCAACTGCGATGGTCCACATCGGATAATGGCAATGGCCTGCCCGATAAAAAAGCAGAAGATGAAAGAAAAATTGGAAAAAGCAGCGACAGCAGAGAAGCAAAAGGAAGAGCAGATATTTGCAGATATAAAAAAGAAGGTATTCCAAGAGACAACCCCTACCACTCATATCTTTGAAATAGACAGCAGCGCTCAACTTGACATTACAGTAATAGTAATCCACGCACACTTCTACAACATGGCAACCGATGGAGGGACTTATAAAGCTGAACTAAACCGTAAGCTTGCCGAGAAAGGGATACCCCCAATGAATTTCCCAGAGAATCCTCCATCACAAAACCTATTTCGCACAAGAATCAACGTCGAAGACCCAGAAATCCCACTTCAAAGGCCAACAGGAGACATCAGCTCAAAGAAACCGCGAACAGAAAAAGACAGGGAAGAACAAATGGAGACCGACAGACCAACAAGACCCAAAACGAGAGAAAATCCAAACAGAGAAAGGGAACGCTCATCAAGCGAACCTCGGCCCATCACACAGGTCATAGAATACCTCATAGGTTTATACGTAGTGGACGATAAAGAAACTGAAAAAGCAGATCTAGACCCCGATAAGTTATAATCTTACTTTCAAGCAGGAAAATTGAAATATGAAATAAGACACTAAACCCCCCCCCATGTCACCTGAACTAGTAGAACAGCTGATTATGCGCAAAAAGTTGTGCGAACAACAAAAATATATCAAATACGTATCTCCAGACTCGTTCAAAAAGCTCCGTAATGGCAGGGAAAAAAACGCCACCGCACATACAACGAGCAATAGAACAACGAACGAACACCCAACCAGGCTCACGATAATTCAGCACAATGTAAGACACTGGAGCACAAATGAACATGCACTGACTAACTACTATCTCAGACTAAATCCCGACGTCATCTTAATCAACTCACATGGAGTACTAGAGCAGAGGCCATAAAAATATTCAACTATAATGTGCATGAAGTTAATAATGATAACTCAATCCACAGCGGAGCAGCCATAGCCATTCGAAAAGACATTCAGTGAAGACTAATAGACGGATTTGATTCTGACATGATAGGAGCCACAATAGATACACAAAAAGGAAACATAGCCTACATATACTTACAGCCTACATTCCACCTCGACAGAACTGCATGCACTACGGTGATTTTTACTCACAACTCGCCAAACAAGATCCAGTATATATCATAGGGGACTTAAATGCAAGACACACACGATTTGGACACGGGAATAAAAATAACAGGGGGAAAACACTCTCAACACTTATGGACAGAAGACATGCATTGCATCTCGGCCCGCATTTCCCAACACTTGAAACACACCGATCCACAACATCGCCAGACATAATTTTAGGAAACCACAAAACATTTCACAACTTCCATTGTAAAGCTGGCACTCTAACACCAAGCGATCATTTACCTCTCATTTGCACCATATCCGCTGCACCTATCCAGATTCCAAATAAACCTAGACCATCCATGAAACGAGCAGACTGGGACAATTATCAAAGACTGCTGTCGGATGTACCACCAATCACCGAGACTGCAAAAAGCAAGGAACAAATTGACAATCTGATAGATGAAGGGACAGAACAGATACTAACAGTAAGCTCACAAACCATCTCCACCTCATGTTACACCACTCTACCGCACCCGAAAACCTACCATGCACTCAAACTCATCGAAATACAGTACAGAGCATTGAGACAGGATATAGCAACAACAGGACCAAATGTAGAGAAGTACCGCCTACTCAGCACCTTAAGACAGCAAATTCAGAGAGAACATCAGCAGTTATCCCAACAATCCTGGGACAATATCATACAACGAATGGACACCCAAAGAGACACAAAGAAATTCTGGTCATTAGCAAAAAAGGTCATAGGCAATAACACAAAATCCAAAGTCACTTACTTAAAAGGACACAATAACGATTAGCTACACAGCGACGAAGACAAAGAAACCATTTTCAGAGAATACTGGAGCAAAATTTTTCAAGTTACAGAAGAAAACAGAGAATTTGATCAAACGCATGAAAAAACAGTTCTTGAGCATCTCAACCGCCTACGCCCTATTACTCAACCCCCACACACTTAGTGACATTGACAGGCTTATTCGTGCCTGCCCACCAATAAAAATAGATGAATGAAAGCGTTCAATATCCACATTTAAAAATAAAGCTCCAGGACCTTCAGGCATTAGAAAGCCGCAAGTACCCATCTACCAGAGAACATGTTAAATAACATCTGCATCATAATGAATCACTGCCTTTCTTCGGGGTATTTTCCGGACAGCTGAAAAAAAGCAATAATAATTTTCTTACCTATGCCAGACAAAAGTCCACTATCACACTAACTACCGCCCGATTTCACTTATCGACCTACAGGCCAAAGTATTCGAAAAACTTATAAACACCAGACTACAATATATTCTTAATGCCGACTCACTTCACAATATCAGACAGCATGGGTTCAAGACCAAACATGGCACCCACACAGCATTGGCACTATTTTATGAAACGATAGCAACAGCCAAAGCCAGTAACCAAAACGTAGACATTGTATTGAGAGATATAAGCCGAGCATTTGAAAAAGTATGGCACGACGGATTGAAATACAAGATTGTAACCGCCAACTTCCCAGAATGCCTTGCACGAACTTTGTGTAACTTTCTAGACGACAGAACTGCTTGCATCGAGATTAACGCACATAGAGGACCACAGTTTTCACTACACAGCGGTGTACCACAGGGCAGTTGCCTTTCTTTCCCCTTCACTTTTCACTTATTACACACACGATCTAGAAGAACTCCAAACGCACTCCGAGCACATTAGCTACGCAGATGACATCACACAGATAATAACACTAGCAGGGTCTCCAGCAATGATATCTAGAACAACAGCCAGGGCAATAGGTAAAATAGACAGCTTCGAACACAAATGGAAAATAAAAACAAAGACAAGTTCCAAATCATACCAATTGGAAGACAAAAAACAGTCAACGTGACACTGTATGATAGACTTATACAATACTTCACCAACGGCAAGGTATTGGATCTGAATTTTAGCTCCAGAGGGTTTGCCGGACATATCAAAAATAGGGTCACACCAGCAAAAGTAACACTAGCAAAGTTATACCGTTTCAGGAATCTCTCGCAAGAAAACAGAAGGAAACTCTGCATGGCTCTGGTCCGACCTGTTCTCACATATCCACCAATCCTACTACATCTCTGCTCTACCTCACAAATGTTTGAATTGCAAAGAGTTCAAAATCAAGCCACAAGGTACATCACAGGCAAATCGCTCAGGGAACAAAAACGATCCACAGAACTTCATGAACTAACCAAGCTTCAACCCATTAGCATAACCCTGCAAAAACAAGCCCGAACAATATGGGAAAACATTGAAGACATAACACCACACAACATCATCAACAAACTAACACCACATGAAGGACAGACGCACAAGCATAACTGGCCATCCAGCAGACAATCAGCACAACTCAACACTGAACCACTCTACAGATAACCTACAACACAACCAATAACAACAAACCGGCCAACATACATCAAAATGGTCTGACGACTTTTCTTTTTCCACTGTAAGCCACACAGATACATAATTAAATAACCTACCCTAATTAATCCGGCACGGTCCGATCATTTAACCTCCATCTATTTTCTTATTTCATCATTCTTCCTTTTTTCCCCTCTACTTACTAACCCCCTCCGACTATCGTCTATCTTTCTCCTCTTCTTCACTCCACTCACCGATAACCAAACAGTACCATCCTGAACTTCCACCGTCATAACATGGAAGGCACCTCACCACCTCCAACGCCGCTACCACCGCCGGCACCACCATCACTATCTCCTGATGTTGACTACAGACGTGGTCGAAACGTTGAGGCAAACTTCGGCGAGGTACTGTGCAGCATCAACAAAGACAGCCATGTAAAACTTGTCGTCAGACTATAGGAGAAATTGAATAAACAAATTCTCAATACTGAGCTTTCTGTCGCCTTTGATCAGACCTGTATGTTAGAAAAGCTGCTCCCTAAATACACAATTGGTATATAAAGTGGTGGTAATAATGATTGCACATTTTGATATTTTGTAATAAGCCTAAAAATACTGCATCAATATAGTTCAAATTTTAACTGAATAATGTTACTTGAACTAGTTACCGATTCCTTATAATCATTATTGTATTCGTTGTCTTTTCAAAGTCTTACCACGAAAATAATAGTTTGTGGGTGCAAATCGGGTGGAAATAATGATAGCACAAATGGAAAAATTTGTATTTTAGAAAACAGTGAAAGAAAAAACATAATTCTTAATATTTACAAGCGTTGTCTTTTGATTGTAACACCTGTACACATCAGTTATTAATACAATTAATTAAATTAGCGAGCATTTCTTCAGGGATGGCCTCCCAGCATTCATTTATGGTCTGCCACAAGCTTTCTTTATCCTGAAATTGTCTCCCATTGGGGTAAACATGCCGTGATAGTATCCCCAAAAAGATTCTCAATTGGGTTTCGATCGGGTGACTTAGCAGGCCAAGCTAAAGTGGCGAAATTATGGGCATTAAGCCAATTTGTGGTCAACCTCGCTGTGTGAATGGCGGCGTTATCTTGCTGGAACACCGCATCTTACTGACGTTTATCAGTTTGAAATGGGAGAAGACTAGTTTCTAAGGCCTTTGTGTACTTCTGAGCATTCTGTCTACCTTCCATCATCAGTAAATTCGCCTTGCCCTTGATGGAGAATGCTCCGCAGATCATCAGGGATCTGCCACCAAAAAGTCGTTTTCTGAAAAACTTTGTCCTTCTTGCTAAGATTATGCCAGTAGTATTGAGAACCGTCAGTTCCTTTTCTGTTAATTTTTTTTTTTCAACGGAAAAAATGACATTGGACCAATTTTCATGGTTCCATTGCACTTTTTCTCGAGCCCATTCTTCGCGTTTTGCCTTGAGTACTTTCGTGAGTGCTGGTGCAGTTTTTTTTTCTCTTCTTGTAACTGAAGTTCTTAGATGAACCCAGGAACTGTGCGCACTCTTCTCCGAGTAACATTTAATTGCAGGGATATTTGCAGGCTTTTTGACCTCTCTCCTGTCCGAGACGCCTCACGAAGAAGTCGGCGGCGGGCTGTAGGACTCAATTTTGAAGAGCGGCCAGGAGACTTTTTTTTCCGTATTCTTCTGGGTTCTTCAAAAAGTTAGTTACCACCTTTCTAGATCTGCTAACCTTCCTAGAAATCTCAGATTTATTATATCCTTCTTCATTTAATGCGCTTATTTGACCTTTTTCCTTTTCAGGGAACTCACACTGTCTTCCCAATCTATGAAATGGGTTAATTTCCAAATATAGAGGTGACAAGGTGGGGAGCAACTGTATAATAAGGCGACGCCGGTTTGTTTTGATAATCTTCTTCTCTAATCTGGATGTAGTAACGCGGAAATTTAATTTTTTCAAGTTGTGCTATCTTTATTTCCACCCAAATTCCAACACAAATTTATACTTTTCATCATAAAAGTTTAATCAAATAGCTTATTGCGAAACCATGGTAAAAAGTAGACAACTAGTTGAAATAAGGTTTTTATGTCAAAATTTCACATGATATGGCGTAGTATTTTTCAAGTTATCGAAAAATTCTGAATTGTGCAATCATTAGTGCCACTACTTTATATATATATATATATATATATATATATATATATATATATATATATATATATATATATATATATATATATATATATATATATNTTTATATATATATATATATATATATATATATATATATATATATATATATATATATATATATATATATATATATATATATATGTCGCATTGGCCTGATAGAGGTACACCCCTCCGAGAACCTTGTAGGTTAGGTGCCAGGACTGGTTCTGCTAATGTTCTACGTCAAACATAGGTCTTTATACGGGTTCACTATGTTCTAAAATTCATATTTTACTACGGGAACAAGTCCTGGATTACCTAACCTACAAGGTTGGCGGGGTAAGAGCACATTGTGAGGGGCCTGGTACTAGGGTGGGTGGCGGCAGCACAAAAAATTTATACCCGTTTTACTATCGAGAAGAGGGCATGCGTTGGAACGTACTTATTTTCCTTCAAAATGAAACCAAATTTGAAGAAATCTACGAAGTTTAATGTGTTTTTCTCATTTTTCAAAGATTGAGGCCGTTGGGTGGCCAGGATTTTGATACCTCTATCGAACCAGAAGGCCACTCAAGAGGCCGGTATGAATATTCTTAGCCATCTAATAGCCCGTTTCGATATATATGTATAAATCTTTGTCTGTCCACCCAATAAGTGGTCGAAGGAGTAGAGCAATCTTCATTATTTTTTGTAGGGAGTTTGGTAGGTTTTCTTCTATGTGACCTATGCCAAAAAACTGGGAACAGCTGGCCGTAAAAAATGACTGCAATGAAATTTGCTCCCACCGCAATGATGGTCTTACGCCACGAGGCGCTCTAGTTAAATGTTTTGTGAAGAGCACTGTAACTGACTATGAAGTGTGAGTAAAGCTTCACTTCGACGAAGATAAATCAGAGGTCCACACCATCCCAATTTTTGCCTCTAGTGCTGTGGAAGTTTTCACCAGCTCTATTGCAATTTTTTGTTAATAATTGTTTATTGTTCAATTAGTACATATTCTCTTGACGTATTTATATACTGAAGAGGTGAAATTCGCAAATGAGGACGATTTTTCAGGCGAGATTTATTTAAATACTCATAGGCTGCCCAAATGGAACGTTTGTCGGTGTTGACCGAAGCCAAAGCTAACTCTAAAGGCGGATGAGACTGCTTGGTCCAACGGCATTTCTGAGAAGAGATGAACAGGCTGGTGCCATAGCTGGGTAGTCAGTCTTCCGCAGTCTGCTCCTCTCTTCCATTAGGTAGTACCACCTGATGCTCTTTTCCTTTTATATCTCTTCTTTTTTTCGGCCAAAGCCCGTACTGGTGATGGCAGGGTCTGGGGCGCGTAGATAGCTGGCGACTTTCATAGCTATCGTTACTGTCGGTTTGTTTTTTTTTTCTTTATTATGCTTTATTTCATCTTCTTTGATGATCTGATTCTTTGTCTCTTCTCCTTTGTATATTTCTATATTTATTCATACATTACTGTATATTTTTGTTCATTTATATTTTCTCTCACTTTGTGGGGATGTGGAAAGCAACCCGTGACCGGGTCGGGCTTGGGGGTGCCGTCTCCTCTATTGTAATATTAGAGGACTGTATGCGAATCCTGCGGAGCTCGACTTTGTGTCCCGTGGTGTGGATTTAGCGTGCTGCTCCGAGACTTTGGTGGCTGGCAGAAGGCACGACGCTGAGCTTTCCTTGGCTGGTTTTCAGTCCCCTTTTCGAAGGCTGTTGGGATCGGGGCCTGGATTCCGTGGAATGGTCGTTTATGTCCGGAGCGGATTCTGTGCTTGCCAGCAGTCAGTGCACGAATGCGCCTGTCATGAGATCATCATTGTAGGAGTGTGTGGCTGACTGAATAATTATTATTTATTCTCCTTATATCGGAGCTCTGCAACTGATAATTCTCTTTGTTACTGTTGACTGACGGCGATGGCCTCGATCTAGAGCACGGATCCCAAGTCAGCGTTTGTTTTTGTTGGTGATGTTAATGCCCACCACAGAGACTGGTTAGGATCTCCATCACCAGCTGATTGTCATGGTGTGGCTGCGTTGGACTTTTGCACCTTGTCTAGTTGTATGCAGCTAGTTCGCAGGTCCACGCATATTGCTGGTAACTGTCTCGACCTCGTTATGACTCATGTCCCGGACTTGATGACGGTGACAGTTGGCTCCTCTATTGGCTCTTCAGACCACTCACAACTTGTTTTGTCCTTGGATTTTAATCAGGTTGTTCCTGCGGTAGACACCAGGAGAGTGGTTTTGTTAAGAGCAGGGCTAACTGGGTGGCTATTACTCGGGGAGTAAGAACGTTACCTTGGCGCCAGATTATTCATAGTGAGGATCCTGTCTCTGAGCTTAACGACTTTGACTGTGTCCATTTTGTAAAGGTTTGTCCCTAAGAGGACTATTCTTGTGAGGTTTGGGGATAAGCCGTGGTTTGACGACCAGTGTCGGTTAGCTTTCGAAGCTAAACAAGCGGCTTATTGGGCATGGCGACGTTCGCGTGACCGCACGTTGTGATTGACCTATGTTGATCGTAGGGCCGAGGCTAAGAGTGTGTATGAGGAGGCACAGCGTCGTCTGAGGCAGCGTTCCAGGGAGTCTCTGCTGAATATTGACCATCCACATCGTTGGAGTGAGCTAAAGGGTTCAGTGTTCGGTGCTGTACCTTCGTTACCGCCCCTTGTTGGTCCAGGTGGGGGCATAATTACTGATCCTTTGGCAAGGGCGGAGCTTTTGTCGGCTAACTTCGACGGGAAGCAGAGCAGAGATGTTATCACATTGCCTCATGGATGCCACCCTGAACCTCGCTTGACCTCTTTGGCGTTCTGATTTGGTGCAATCAAGGTACTGCTTGAGGGCCTTGATCCGTATGGAGGTGTGGATCCGGTGGGCATGTTTCCTTTATTTTACAAGCAGCTGGCTGATGTTGTTGCCCCCAAGCTTGCAACAACAACCCCAAGCGCCTAATACGGTTAGGAAATTTTCCTCAATGTTGGCGAACCGGGAATATTACTCCTATTCCCAAGGGTGCGGTGTCGCCCTATGTGGCCAACTATCGACCCATCAAACTGATGCCCATTTTGCCGAAGGTGTTCGAGAAATCAATCGCTGGTAAGCGTGGTCGTTTCGCTGAGGTTACGGGGTTGCTGCCTGCTGGTCAGTTTGCGTACAGAGTTGGCTTGGATTGTTGTGACGCTCTGTTGTAGGTGTCCCATCATTTGCAGTCTGCGTTTGATTGTGGGTCGGAGGCACGCCTTGTCCAGTAGGACTTTAGCGCGGCGTTTGACAGGGTTAACCACAGGGGTGTATTATACAAGCTGGAGTCCTTTGGTGTGGGTAATAGGGTTTTGTCAATCATTCGCAATTTTGTTTCTGAGTGGACGCAGAGTGTGTCTGTTAACGGCGTTTTGAGCGCCTCAGTTGGGGTGGTGTCTGGCGTCCCCTTTTCTTCAAAATATTAATGACCCGTCATTTCAAAATCAGGATTGGAAAACACAACTCGTTGGCAAAAGGTACTAGTATCTGATTTGATAATGGCTACAAGTGGACCACCACTTAGGTCATTTTAAACAATAAAGACTGTTGTAGATAATGGAGAAAATTACGGGCTGCAGCTCAGTTTAGTATGCGACTAGGGCTGTGACAATATGCTCTTATAGACAGAGAAGTCGGTGATAACTCCAAAACAAGGACAAAAAGCTCAAACGTTTACTATCAACTTTCTTCCTACAATCTTGGTACCGTGGCACCGAGGGCCTTTAGTTGTAGCTGCTCAGTTGACGAAAATGGAAGGGAAAATGAAAACAATCAAGTCATAGTCTTTTTATTCTAACTCCTACATGAAACACCATTTATAAATAACTGCTAAGCCTATCTCGACATCGTGCATTCAAAATTTCCTAGTTCTTATTATCTCTAACGCTAGCAGTGACCCGCCTTGCTACTTAATGCGTCTCGTACGCACAGAAATAATAGAGCAGGATTTCGGTAATTTTTTATCAATGAATCTCCATCTGGCCGCTTCTTGTAGCAGCAGTCTTTTTAGAGTAGTACGTTGAAAGGAAAATAAAAGGAAAAGAAAAGAATTGTCTCCACTAAGACCAATAGGCTACTCAGGAGAGAAGCGGCACGAGACGGTTTCGACATAGAAATCAAATAAAGTATTGTCTTCACTAAGACTCAAGGCTTCTCCTAAGAGAAGCGGCTCGAGAAGGTTCCGACTTAGAAAACAATAAGGTATTGTCTTTGTCGTGCGCGAACGATGGATTTGGACAATCGATCGATCGCGCTGCGCAAACGGTTGATGTTGTAGGTATTAGGCCGTAATTTCGGGTAAGTTGGACTATATTCGGGTTTAATGTCGGGTAGGTTAGGGGAGGCAAGGACTGGTTTCTTTTTTTTTTCTTTTTAAAACTTGAACGATCGGTCGTTTCCGCAACGCGATCGATCGCGCACATCTTTACCAAGACCCACAGGCGTCTCGTAAGAGAGGCGGCATGAGACAGTTTCGACTTACAATCCCGTGTGAGCGAGGCGAAGAACGTGGTGTGCAGGGCAGTTGTCACTGAACGACTCGACTCCAAGGAGGTTCTAATAGAGAGGAGCGCACCCCCTCTATTTACGCTACGGGAGCGCTGCGAATAAACATTTCTCTTAAACAGGCTGAGTGATGTGTCCAATCCATGAAGGTATAAAGGACCGCCTGCGTGGCTGTCAGACGTGTTGGTTGTGCTAAATCGCTCTTGTTGTAACATCAACGTATTACCACAGTTTGCTGTGGTATTACTGCCTAGTCTGAGAAGGCTACTACCCACGACAAATGTGTAATTTGTATTTAGGGTAAGTGTAAATTGATGGAGATTCCTATAACAATAAATTTCGTCACCTACGGCCATGGAGAGAATAAGTTAAAGAGCGAAACAGCGCAGTTTCAAGAACTCCAAACGCTAGCTCCAAGTCACGTGACAAA
Source organism: Parhyale hawaiensis (assembly GCA_001587735.2). Classification (NCBI taxonomy): domain Eukaryota; kingdom Metazoa; phylum Arthropoda; class Malacostraca; order Amphipoda; family Hyalidae; genus Parhyale; species Parhyale hawaiensis. Next base: position 3,379,476 of record LQNS02001155.1, read on the forward strand.
GCCATGCGTTTACTCGCCCAGAGAAGGCTTGCGCTTACTCCTCCCATTAGAAGCCCCTTGCTCGACGCCTTCTGTGAGCGGAGTAAAGAAGAGAGAAACAAACAGACGATAGTCGAAGAGAGCGAGGAGGTTAGTATAGAAGAATCTGAAGAAAGATTGAAATGGAGAATAAAGAGAAAGAATAAGACTGGTCTGTACCGGTTCTTGTATCTTGGCTCGACTCCGAGGCAGAGCCTCCTTCTTATATACCCAAGCGACAACCGCGCATCGGAGGGCGCCCCGAGCGCCGCGTTTCCTGGCCGCTCTCGATGAGTGCGTCTCAACAACTGCTGACTGTACAGTCAGCCGACGCTATTTTGATGCATACTAAGCTGGATTTGTTTACTTCAGAGACTAAATTTTCCATGTGCAGAATCACCACTTGTAAAGGTTCAATGTGGTCTCTAGTTACATTAAGAATTGGGTGGCACCGCCACATTCACATTCTCAGGACGTTAACGTACGGGATTTTTTCATAAACTTACTTAATTCTAGGATGAGACATTACATTTTAATCTTACAATGAAATTCCCTAATCCTATTTTAAGAGAGGAAATTTACGATGTGTGATGTAGTAGGTTCTTTGCAATTATACGTCTGCTTAGCACAAGTTAGTATCCATAGGCAGTAGAATTATGTAACCCCTTTAGTAATACTCTGAAAATTAGATTCTGATAACCCACCATCCTATATTTTAGATACCGAGTACTGTAATATCTTAACACGTAGTCTCCATTATTCCCTGAGCACATTTTTTCACTCAACACCCACCATCTTCCATGTAATTGTTTGGTATGCATTATTTTCCCCTTCTAGTTGGAAGTAGGGTTGCGCCCAGTTGCACTGCCATAACATCGAGAATAGCATGGTAGGATTCCTGCCTAATATTCGACTTATCTAAGTTAATAGCAGCAACCTTCTCAAGCATGCATGAGGCAAAAGTTTTTAAATACACGCACATCACTCGACACGGAATTAACATCTGAATACAAAAACAGTAATGGCAATAGTAATTGGTTTACTAAGTAAACAAAGTACATACCTCGATACTGGAACGAAAATTACTGTTGCAGCATGCAAAGTGGAGTTCGTTCTTCCCCTACCGCCTACAATGGACTGTTCCAATCGGTGCCGCTCCGTCCGCTAAGCGGTAAGGCTGCGAGCGGCAGCGCATGGTAACCGGGTTTTCGAGCTTTATTCGCCGTTCGACGGCAAATAAAGAAGAATATGCATAGCCTTTCCTTTTAATAAGTTTGTTTTTATCGCTCCCGTGATCAGCTGTTGATTGAATATTCATCCCATAACCCTTTAGATTTATTACATCAATAATATTAAGAGAACACCATGAAACAGTGCGACAGGCGAAAGAAAGATTTAAGCCAGTTCCCTCATTTTTAAGTTTCGCAATAGTTAATTTTTTACGGTCTGCCAGACGCTAGGTAATGCAGATATAGTGTATGTTTGCTATCATCTCCAACGCGGCCTGTTTTCTACCGATCCATTTTCTGAGGCTCGACTGGAGAACCACGGACAGCAACCAATGGTGGCTGGTTAGTAGTGCCTATATTGTCAACCCTAGAATAAAATACCGATTTTATTCAATAGGTGAGGAGTTGTATACCGATTTAAAGGCAGAGAGGAAGGGTGTAATGCCTCTTACATTGGTTATACAACAAATGCCCTACTGAAGCGGGGTAAGCAGCAGCGATGCAGCTCAAGTAGCATCTCCAACGAAACATCACTGTCTCAGATACCTACAGCAAAGAATCGTGGTCAAATCTCAAGAACCTCAAGCATACTAACACATGAAGAGAATCGCAGCACCCGAAAGTCAGGTGCTAGGAACATTCCTCCAAAG
>LQNS02001155.1:3412119-3439002 GCA_001587735.2 Parhyale hawaiensis
TATGAAGCTGAATGCCAGTAAGACTAAGTCGATGATTATCAGTCGGTCTCGGACACTTGTACCGCAGCATCCCCAACTGGAGACTGATGACACTTTACTTCAGGAGTCTAGCTCCTTGGAGATTCTTGGTGTTGTCTTTGATGAGAAACTTTTTGAGCCGCATATTAGGAGGTTGGTGTCACGTGCTTCCACTAAGATTGGGCTCTTGCGTAAGGTGAATTTCGTGTTCGCAGATGTGTTCGCCCGCCCGCAGATGTTTTTATGCGTTTTTGCTTCCTGTGTTGGAGTATTGCTCACCGGTCTGGGCTTCAGCTGCTGACACTCACTTGCATCTGTTGGATCGACTTGTTAGTTCAGCCAGCAGGCTGTGCACTGATAATGATCTAGTAAACCTGTCCCACAGGAGAAGAGTAGCAGAGCTAAGGATGTTTTATAAAGTGTACATTAATGAGAGGCATTGGTTGTATTCTCCTCTCCCTGCCCTCAAGGTTTTTGGGAGAGAGACTCGTGCTGCGCGCGGAGCGCACTGTTTCACTTTGGAGGCTGTTAGATGTCGAACTAATCAGTTCTGTCGATGCTTCGTGCCCTGGTCGGTTAGGATTTGGAATTTGTTGCTGGCATTGGCCTTTGCTCGCATTGGCTTGCAGGCGTTTGAGTCAGCTGTTAATGATTTCTTGCTGGATTTCCTTTAGCAGCGTTTTGGGTTTCCCAGTGTTGCAAGATGCTTGATTTGGGTTGTATTACCTGTCCGTGGGAGCTCATGCGTGAAGTTTTAATAATAATACTAATCCGTCCATCACTATTTGAGTTATGGCATTGAGAAAAATGAGCGAGACAAGCAAACAAACAGATGGACGGATCATCACCAAAAAGTAATCATCTGATCCTCGTATCATACTTTACAATCCCTGTAAATTTCCTCAAAACCCGTCAATAACTTTGAGTTATCTTGGTGACAGGCAGACAAACCCGACGAAACATAACCTCCTTGGCGGTGGCAGTAATGTATTCTTGTCACCGATCCCGGTTTTTATCAGTTTACTTGATTTTTTTGAACATTTTACTTTCACTTCAAAAATGCTTTAGAAGTAAGCAGTCTAGAACAGCTCGCTTTGCGCTGTATCTAGCCTACGAATGTTCTCATACTTAAATAGATCGTCATGCAACACCAGCAAAGTGAATAGGTATTGAATGATATAGAAATACGTATATATACATGTATATGATTCGTACAAAATGAACTTCATGTCTTCCCATCGAAACTGACTGAAAATTTCTTCAAGACCGAGCGAATCGAAGCAGCCATCATTGAACTCCCTTCCTGCCAAAATCAGAGCTTCTTGCAAGTTGAAGCTTCCTCTACCTAATAACAAGCCCCTTGCGTAATAGTGAAAAACGTCACTTACAGAAGCACGGATGGATGGACGGACGTACGGATCCTCAAGCAGAATTATAATGTAGACTAGCGGTGCCCTTGGAAATTCCACGGTTAATGTATATCTTTTTTTTTTTTAATGTACCATTCCTAAGCTACGTTGTTACTACTTTTCTTAGTTCGACCTCAACCAGATATACAAACGTAACCCACTTCGTCTAAACTAAAGCACGCCACGTAACTCATGGCGAACTACTTCTGATGTATTGTAGCCCGTCTACCCTTACTCGTATCGACTAAAATAACGCCCAGTAAATCGTACAACCTAAAGCTTGCAGATGACGCAAGGAAACTACAATATATTATTAAGCAATACTTTCTTGTATCTATTGTCACTTATGTCATTGTGATCATAATACAACCATTTCACGTGACCCCACGTGATTCAGTATTTTCTTCCTGGGGTTTTCTTTCCTCTTGTGAATGTTTTGTTTGGCCTCCCGATTCTGTAGTACATTTAGTTCGTAATGCTCTTCAATCTTTTCAACTCACGCTTTATGCTGCATTTCTCAAATTCGCGCTAGCATCAATTTTCTAAATAGTTTTCACTTCGGTTTTTATGATTTTTATCGCACATTTAAAATCGGGATCTGTTGAATTTTCTTTTTATTTACTGGAAATGCGTTCAGAACTGACCGATTTATGAAAAGCGTTTTTGTAGTAGAAGTAGTAGTATTAGTTCTAGTATAAGTTAGTTTAAGCCTATCTAAATATGTACTAAGTTTTTCTAACAGAGGAAAAGGAAGGAACGTATAATATGTCGATAGTCACGGTGAACCCATGCCCGAAGGTGTTATCACACAGGAGCAACGCGCATTGGAACAGTTAGTTGAGAAAGAAGAGGGAAAGGAGACGAAAGTAATATGAGAAGGAGAATGAAATCGGAAGGAAGCAAAGTGGACACAGAAGTCCCGACGGCCTAGCTAACGGCTAAGGTAAAACATTGCAGATGCTGTTTGATGTCTCTTTTCCGTTTGCCTATCATTGACAGAGCTGTCTCATTTGCCCAATTCTTTTCAAGTGGTGCAACTCATTAACGAATGAAAATGAGCAGAAATTCACAAAAAAATTTTGTAGGGAAATTTGCGGCTATATCTGCACAATTCCTTATTTATATCAAGTTCACGTATATCTTAGAATATATGATGACACCCAGTCATATTCATATTGGAAGAGTTTTGAAAGTCTCCTAGGTTTTTGATACAAGAAAAGAACAATCAACTTCTAACTACGGACACTTCAAGGCTGAACCATGGAAGATGATCTTACCATCAAACAGCAAAGAGCAAGAGATCTGATGCATACTCTACATCAGATATATGAAGCAGCTGCACCAGCGGCGAAATTCAGATGAATATTAAGTTTTTTAATCGGTAGCCAGGATACGACTCTTCTGTATTTTCTGAGCTCTGGTGCTAAATTTTTAAAAAAATTGTTCGCCTGAAAACGGGCAACGTTTAATGGTCCGAAAGATTCGGGTTAAATATAAATAAAGAACTTTCAGAACTATCTCCCACATTAAAAGGTTCTTAGACTGGAAACCCGCCTACTAAATATACCTGCAGCCCAGTGAAATTTAAAGAAACTCGTGTATCGACTGGGAAGCTGGAATGAGAACAGCTACTAAACGCAAGAGACAGCGAAAATTATAGAGAGCCAAGCTCCGTTTTCGACATTTGAGACCCATATCATCCGAGTACATACGAAGCGAAAAAATTATGACGCGCGAAAATATGAAGCGCTCATCAATGTTGGTGGCCATGTTAAAGTTGTACACCTCTGAAGTCGATAAACAAAACCAAAGCCAAGAACCGCTAAAGAAAACAACTATGGTTGAACTTCGTTCCATCGAAAATCAGAGCTTCTTGCAATTTGAAGCTGCCACTTTTTTACAGTGAAAAGCGTCACGTACAGATAAATAGCTCATAGAGGGCCGAACCGCCAACTCCGCGATGCCTCTTGGGAATGAATGATGGGCTTGTTGATCCGTCCACTGCCAGTTATCTAAACTTAATGAAACCCAGAAAAAACAGAAACAGTGCACTTTTCTACCGTTTCTATGGCCCCGTAACACATTCCGTCTAGTAGTTGAGTGAACACGTTGGAAAGATCGGTAATAAAATACCCTAATTCTTCGTCGCTTTAGCGCCCAACTTTTCTACAATTCCCCTGAGCCGTAATGAGACACAGCTTGACGTAACTAGCGTTGATAACCTCTCCTTCGGGTGCTGATCGTGTATCTCATATATAATCACGAATTTTTCATCAATAACATACGTGGTTCTTTGTAGAGTTGTTGGTGCTTGTTTATTTTTATATTTATTTATTTTTTGTAACAGGTACAACGAGCATGAACACCGGAACCTGGCTCGGACTCAGACGAGATAAGAAAGGCAGTTTCTCCCAATGGCTTGACGGGTCCCCTGTGGCGTTCCAGAATTGGGGACACGGAGAGCCCAACAACTCCGGCGGTTCTGAGCTATGCGGACAGGTGAGTCTTTTGATGAATGCCACAGTAACTCAGCCTTGTAATGGTCAGGGGAGTGTGTTGACATGTTGGAATCTGTGATGATTGTCGACCAAACATCCATTTGACACCGCTCTTCTTCTCCAGCTTCTTCACTTCCTCATCTTTTACCTTTAATTCATTTTCCTGTATTTGCCGACATTTTGTTCCTAATATTTGGGATTGTAATGCCATCTCGTCAACGCTATTGTAGGAAGTCTGTGACATCCACCCTCGTATTTTTTCGGCTTAAATGCAATTACAAAAGAAAGCTGATTAACACCGAGGAATGAGATAAATTGCTAGCGTACCTAGCCACCTGATCGTCCCGCTTACGTACCAATTAGTTATTCATTCTTTCCATTTTTTAGAAGTTAAACTGCTGCAGTCATGGATTTTTCAAATTTCCCCAGTTTTGCTACCGCCCGAGCGTTAATGTTTTTACATATTGTATACTAGAGTGCCCGCGCTGTCAAAAACGACAGTAAAGAATTTTTGTTAATCCTGCTTTATTTATCATGCTTTCTTTCAGAAAATTTCCAACTTTAAAGATCATGCAGATGAGGGTTCACGGCTTCATAATTACTGATCATCGATACTCTTATTATTTTCTATTTCTGACATGGTAAAAACTTATTATCTTTGCAGCCAGTTTAGCAACACTAAAAATAATTAATTCGATTTAGTATCATAGATACACTAGGATGTCATATTTGTCTGATAGTTTTTGGTTATTGATAGCTGTTTCGTCGACAATTGTATCAAAGCTGTAAGAATAGCCGATGCAAAGGAATTATCTTTGGGAAGAAACTATATGCACCAAGATGAATGAGAGAGTTAATGAAAACTGCAGAGGTCTTCAGTGCTGAGATTTTAACTTCGGCAACGCAAGAGAAGTGCATTCAGACATAAGGTCACTCTATACTTGGCCATCGATTCGATAATATATGGAAAAGGCAGTGCTCGTACAAATCAGACTAAGCCTTCAATATCTTCATTGTTTGAATTGTTTGCTCATAAAGATACGTTTGCCATAATCTGCAACCTGGCCTATTTTCTACCTGTTTTCACTGAAGCTTAACAGGATGACCATGGACAAGCTTCAGCCTCGGCTAATTTCCGCCCTTCTGTTTTGTTAAAGTGTGACAGAAAATGGATAAATAAATAAAAACAGATAGAGAAACACATAAATAAACGTTTGCCATCACCTGCAACTTATTTATGTTCAGTTTTAATGAGTGTGTTACCGTTGGAGTTTATCCCAATGTTCTTAAGACTGCACGTGTGATACCGTTGTAGAAGTCTGGAGATCCCAATGTACTCTCAAACTATCGACCAATATCAACACTTTCTGTTTTTGATAAGATATTTGAAAAAGCGATTCACTCCCGTCTAACCCAATTTTTTCCTTTGAACAATATTTTAAGTAAAAACCCATACGACTTTAGAAAAAATAGAAATACAACTCAAGCTATTTTTAGATTTGTAGCTGATCTGTTGCCTGCATTCAACAATAAATCCTTTACCCTGTGTTTATTCCTTGATTTAAAGAAAGCGTTCGACACTGTGAACAAGGATATTTTAATCTTAAAATTGATTCATTATGGTTTTAGGGGGAATGTTAAAGATTTAATAGCAAGTTACCTTTCGAACCGTAAACAATACGTTACAATAGTAGGTGAGCAATCGAAAACAGACAATGTTGATGTTGGAGTGCCCCAAGGATCAGTCTTGGGCCCGCTGCTTTTTAACATTTTCATTAATGATATTGTGCAAATTCCAGATGTGAACAAGGTTTTATTTGCAGATGATGCAGTTTTTTATCTTAATGATAAGTTTTTTCCATGTGCGGTCGATAAAATAATAATATTCCTAGGCAAGCTGCTCTCATGACTAAGAGCTAATCGACTAACACCAAACGCGTATAAAACTAAGCTTGTGGCTTTTAGCCCTACGAAACTTAATCTGTTGCCAGACATTAATTTTAATGAGGTTATATTGGTATGGGTTACATCATTTCGCTGCCTGGGTGTGATCATCGATGACTCACTGAAATTTTCTTTGCATACAACGTCTGTATACAGAGCACTTAGCTGCGCAAAAGGAGCTATCTACTCTGCAGCAAAGTTTTTAACAAGAGAAGCATTGTTGGCACTTTATTACTCATTATTTTATTCGCAACTGACTTACGGCATCATTGTTTGGGGTGGAGCATCAGCTAATATGACTAGACGACTCAAAACTACAATGAATGAAACACTTAGAATAATTTTATAAGTCAAACGAAATCAAAATAATATTGCACTCATGTCAACTGTTGCTATGTATAGTAGTTTAGAATTACTGCAATATGATGATGTATACAGGAATTTAATAATGCAATTTTTACGTTCGACAATTACGGGACTGATACCGTTCTTTGATAGTCATTACAGTCAGTTGATGACACATGGTCATTACAATACAAGGAATGAGCGTTTTAATTTGCCGAGTGTTAGATTAGATATAGAGAAACGTTTTACAGTCTTTCACAGCGTGAAAATTTTTAACCAGTTGTCAGATGAACTAATCAAGCCAATGAGTGATATGAGTTTCAAACGACATTTTGAAAACTGTTGTTTATGTAAATATAGAGACAATTGAATCCCGTGTGCCCAATAAGCAGTAGTGCTTTTATGTGATTGTTTTTTTTAATTTGTGTTCTGGGTTTTTGTAATATTGTACATTTGTACTTGTAGCAATTGAAAACAATAAACAAACAAACAACGAAACAGACAAATTTTAGATGGTGTCTACTTTGGGACAATGGGAATTCCTAGATGCTGGCGCCTAAACTCTCCAAAGCAGGAAACCCATAATACGCGCTGGGTGAAAGGGCGTAACAGAAGTCGAAAAGCGTGGCAGCAGTTCATCTACGTTTTCCCCATCAATCATTTCCTGAGCAATTGCACCGCGCCTCTTGCTTGCAGTTGCATCTTTGCATCCCCTGAGCAATGCATGAGCGTGCTTCTAGGATAACTCTCGTTCTAAGACAGTGCCACTGCGCGGTGTAACGATAATAAAATACTTTTACAGATCTGTGGAAATTTCACAGGACCAAAAGGTCATGCTTCCTTTATTCCCAGAACCACTTATGTCAGCACATATATATATTTTTTTCGGGTAGGAAAAGCAGCCACTTGCTTTAGCCGATTATACTATCGCAGCTAAGCGGAGCGTAGGACTTGTGGGGGCCCAGGCGGCACTATCGTCGTTCACGACGATTTTGCGTTCAAGTAAGCTTTCCTGCGCGCGCCACCACTAAAATAAACCCTACCTTGGCTAGCCTAACCTAACCTCCTTACCTAACGTTCTAACCTAACCTCCTTACCTAACCTTCTAACCTAACCCAACCTAACATTTCTAACCTTACCTAACCTTACTTAATCTAACCTTACCTATCCTAACACGTAGATAGTGCGGCCGGCACTATCGTCGTTCACGACGATTTTGCGTTCCAGGAAGCTTTCCTGCGCGCGCCACCACTAAAATAAACACTACCTAGGCTAACCTAACCTGGCTTAACCTAACCCACCCTTACCTAACCTCCTTACCTAACCTTCTAACCTAACCTTACCTAACCTAACCCAACTTTCGCAACCTAACTTTTCTAACCTTACCTAACGTTATCTAACCTAACCTAACTTAATCAGCGATACAGCGAGCAGCGGGGCGCACTAACTTGAACGCCGCAGACGCGCACACGATCTGCATAAACAAACACGTACACAAATTGGTCGCGAACGACGATAGCACGCCCGGGCGGCACTATAGTCGTCCACAGCGATTTTGCGTTCAAGTAAGCTTTCTTGCGCGCCACCACTAAACTAAACACTACCTAGGCTAACCTAACCTTACCTAACCTAATCTCCTAACCTGACCTAACCACACTTAACCCAACCTAACTTTTCTAACCTTACCTAAACTAACTTGACCCAACCTAATTTTTCTAACCTTACCTAACCTAACTTAATCAGCGATACAGCGAGCAGCTCGGCGCACCAACTTGAACGCCGCTCACAGTCACACGAATCCGTCGCGAACGACGATAGCGCCGCCGGCGCCTACATAGGTGGGACACCGTATTTCGAGAAGTAGGACTTGTTCCTTCGTTCAATAGGTGTCTTCTTCTGGCATGTACCACGTCGTGTATTTCTCGTGAGCTGCCCTTCTGATTCAGAGCCACAGACATCCTTCGTAGAAATTACTGCTAACAAAAAGTCCCACCTTTCTATGATTGTATCGATTGATTGTACCTACAGTACCTGAATCTCTTTTAATGACACAACCCATACTGAAACTACAAACGCTGTTACCGTTAATATTTTCGGTATATAGAGGTGGAATTTGGTACGCAATATTGCTCTACGCCCTGGCACGATCTCCAATGTGCTAAGTCGTACGTGGAAAAATCCAATTTAACAAACTTAACTGCTGCCTGGAAACAAAGACCGGCAATAGTTTTATCACTGAACTATATTTAGCAGTAACATTCATGTGTGAAAATGCAATCGGCATCTTGCAATTGTTGCAATAGGATTTTGTAATATGTATGCATTTAGGAGTTTTATCATGAATTCAAGTTTTATGTATATATTACACCAACGAATTGGTAATATATTGTCACTACTCCGTTTGTCCAGAATTTCATCTCTTCATGACTTTTTCGAATGTCTTGCTAGTTTCCCTTTCAGCTCGACATCCATTGACTCGATTCAAGTGACCTGTGTGTGACTTTTTTGTTTCGCAGATACGGGGGAAAACATATGGAAATTTTTGGAATGATCTGCCCTGCGACTTGATTCAGAGATACGCCTGCAAAACGGTCCGCTGTAAGGTCAGTGCTGCCTCTTAGGCGACTGCTTGAGTTGGGCCACTATCTCGTGGCACGGCGATGGCCAGCTCAGCTAACCTCATCAGTTGTAGCTTGCGTAAAACTTTAAGCAGGAGCGTTTGTTTTGTCACTTTGGATCAAATTGAAATTGTTAGTTGGAACTCTTTTATTTTGAAATTAGACGGTGGAAACCCAAGTGTTGCGAAGCGCTATGGGATTTTCGTGCGGGTCATAGGTAATCGATTTGAGATTTAGGAAACAAATGCTTGTGATTAATACCAATTCCAAACAATTGAAGCTCACGTGCTTAGCGTCATTTGCCTCGCCGTGTCAACCGGTGACGTCATTAGATGAGCCTACTATATTAAATTCTTGTCACTTAACTGAAAATTTCTGTGACTGTTTTACGTAACTTAATCTGAAAAGTTGAACAGATGGTCATTTTAACTTTAGTTATCAGAAATGCACCACTTTTATACAACAGGCACTTCAATAGCTTGTCAAACCTGTAACGGCAATCTCCTCCACCACATGTACGACAATTCGGGATATCTAAGGGGAAGTTTCCATTTTTCATAGAAAAGTTCAGGAGATATGTAAACATTCTTTGCACGTTGCTTCCCAGGGCTAAGCATCTCTATACGTCAGAGTGGTAGTCCGGAGACAGGAGGTATCAAGTGACATGTAGTGTGTCATGTAAACTGGGAAATCGTGTTGGGACGATCGCAGCGCATGGGATGGCAAGTCTGGCATGACTGGGGATGCGTAACACCGACTGAGGGCTAGAAAAATTAATACGATTGCTTTAGGTAGGGAAAGAAACCTGTACCTTTTGCTCATCTATCATATAGAAGTAATGAACAAATGAAGATGTAAACATATGAAGCAAACATTATGGTGAAAGCTCTCACTCAAAATAAGTGAGTATGTACGTAAAACATCATCTTTCTGAGCAAGGTTTTTAAAAGTTTGTTGCTAGGCCGAAACTTTTTTTTTTCGCGTAGTTGAATTTGGTTTTGATGGGAGATTACATGCATCTTTCCCTTTCTTCTTCTCGCTTAGAGTTAAGAAAACGCAACCCTTGTTTTCTTTCCCCTTCTTTCTTGGTGCAATAGCAGCATTTATACTTTGCACTCTTACGAGACAAAGAAAATGGTTTCTATATTTTTATGTTTCATCCTGTTTCATCCACTAAAGTAATGGTATAATAAACTATCAGCCATGCCAACGGAGATCTCTTATGAAGGATTTCTACTCGTAATCTACAGCAACATGAGGCTTCATTTTTTCAATGCCACTTCCAGAAGTTGTATGCTATAGAGAAGCCAAATCGACAATAATAAATAGCTTAGCCATCGACCACACCATACATTGATTGACGGGACGCTGAGATCGGGCCTCTCGCAGATGGGCCTCCAGGTCAATTTACGTGTTAATAAAATGAGTTCTAATAATCACAGAGACCCCAAACCAAGATTAATTTCTTCACCGTACCATAAGGAATGCTTTGCAGAGCAAGGAATTCGAATTCACGATGATATATCTCCAGCAAGCGATTTATATCACACCATCATACATACACCATCATAAAGTCCAGTTGGACTTTAGGGCGGCGTTTGGCAGGGTTAACCACAGAGGTCTATTATACAAGCTGGAATCCTGTGGTGTGGGTGGTAGGGTTTTGTCAATCATTCGTGATTTTGTTTCTAAGCGAATGCAGAGAGTGTCTGTTGACGGCGTTTTGAGTGCCTCAGTCAGGGTGGTGTCTGGCGTCCCTCAGGGCAGTGTACTTGGCCCGCTGTTATTTGTTCTCTATACTTGTGACATGTTCTCTTCACTCGAGAACACGTTGATCAACTATGCCGACGATTCCACTTTGATGGCAGTGATACCTGCTCCTCGCCTACGTGATGCTATCGCTCGGTCTTTGAATAGGGATTTGTCAAACATTAGTGCATGGCGCTCGGCCTGGAATATGAAGCTGAATGCCAGTAAGACCAAGTCGATGATTATCAGTCGGTCTTGGACACTTGTACCGCAGCATTCCCAACAGGAGATTGATGACATTTTACTTCAGGAGTCTAGCTCATTCGAGATTCTTGGTGTTGTCTTTGATGAGAAGCTTCCTTTTGAGCCGCATATAAGGAGGTTTGTGCCACGTGCTTAAACTAAGATTGGGCTACTGCGTAAGGTGAATTCCGTGTTTGGTGATTGTCGGGTTGCCCGCAGATGTTTTTGTGCGTTTTTGCTGCCTGCGTTGGAGTATTGCTCACCGGTCTGGGCTTCAGCTGCTGACACTTACTTGCGTCTGTTGGATCGACTTGTTAGTTCAGCCAGTCGACTTGTTAGTTCAGCCAGCAGGCTGTGCGCTGATAATGATCTAGTGAACCTGACCCACAGGAGAAGAGTGGCAGAGCTATGCATGTTTTTTAAGGTGTACAATAATGAGAGGCATTCGTTGTATTCTTCTCTCCCTGCCTTCAGGGTTTTTGGGAGAGCAACACGTGCTGCGTGCGGAGCGCACTTTTTCACTTTGGAGGCTGTCAGATGTCGAACTAATCATTTCTTTCGGTGCTTCGTGCCCTGGTCAGCTAAGCTTTGGAATTTGTTGCCGGCATCGGCTTTTGGTCGTATTGGCTTGCAGGCGTTTAAGTCAGCTGTGAATGGTTTTTTGCTGGATTTCCTTTAGCAGCGTTTTGGGCTTCCGGGTGTTGCAAGATGCTTCATATGGGTTGTATTACCTGTCCGTGGGAGCTCAGGCGTGAAGTTTTAATAATAATAATGATAATTCGAAAATTTCAGATCAGCACTCACTTTAATAAACGTTTAGACACTTTTTCCAAACTTCTAAAAACTAGTTTTCATCATTTTCCATTTTATCAACCACAATTCTTGAGTAAATACAAACACATGTTATATAAAAGGCGACGTTTCGGCAATCAACAGATGCCATCATCAGGCTAATTAAAATTTGAAATAAATGAAAGTCAACATGAATGAATGTACACAGAAGTTTTCATGTACGTAGGTAGCATTTTAAACAAAAACGTAGGCACTGCTCTTCATGGGTCCTATCACGTTGGAAGTTGAAACAGAACTGGTGACGAGCTAGCCGATGGAACAGTTTTTAGCGGAAAGAAGCGGATGTTACTGGAGGGGCGGCGAGGTGCTACTGGTAGAGGGTGACAAAGTTGGAAATTCGTTGTATTTGACATTCATTGCCTGTTCCTGTCTGATAGTTTGCCTGATTGATGATGGCATCTGTTGACTGCCGGAGCATCGCCTTTTACATAGCCTGTGTTTATTTTTACTCAAGAATTGTGCTTAATAAATTAAGAAATAATCAAAAACTAGTTTTCAGAACTTTGGAAAAAGTGTCTAAGCGTTTTATTAAACCTAAAATAATTGAAATCCACCATAATTTCTAGAATATTAAAATTTTGTAGAAAAAATAGCTCATAGCTACTACACGTACTGTATTTTGATATCACATACAATTAAGTTTTTCCAATGACGGATTTGATGCAATAAGTACCCCAGAAATTGATCTTTGTAGAACTTTCAGTCGATCTCATCCCAATAACCAGAGGTCGGCATCTCCGATTATGTTCCGATGGCAAAATCGATGGCACGATGGCCATCGTCATCGTTCTTACGATGGCGATGGTAATACCATCGCTCTACCCGCATCGGAACCAAAAATCGCCAATTTTCTTCGGCGATGACCTACGATGAAATAACCGTCGGCGATGGCCATCGTTGGGCGTCACAATCGGCGATGGACAACAGACAACAAACACTGAAAAAACACCACATCTCTTATACATAACCTCGGCCTGTGTGCGATTTTCAAACCAGTAATACTATTCCTACAAGGAAGCAAAGAGCGTAACGGGAGGACTCACGAGAAGTTAGCACCAAAAAGTGACGTCATCATCGACGAATCTATGGCTGAGCAGTCTAGGATTATTCTAACTAATTTAACCAGAAGTATCGTCTTAAATTGCGAAATTCATCTCTACCGTATGAATAACTTAAGATAATATATAAGCAATTATCTATAGAAAATTGCAGTGCAAGCTGGTGGGAACTTTCACAGCACTAGCATCGAATTGTACCTATTCGTCTACCTGATTTAACTTCTTTTTCTTGATTGAAGCCTTATTTACACTTCATTTTCAGTTCACAGTGCTCTTCACCGAACATATTTATTATTTGCCAACAAATATAAGCACCATTATAGCCAATTCCGTACGCGAGAGAAACCACAGTAACAGTTAGCCATTGCTCGAACTTTCTGTACTTGGCGACAACATTTTATGATAATTTTCTGCTCAAGTAGTTGGCCAGTCATGAGCGGGAGATCGAATGAAATAATTCGAAAACATACGGTAATATGTTCAAGAAAACAACATACGAAGGCCTGAGGTCCCACTCTCAAATACTTCGACTCGTCAATGTGATGTAAATTTGCTACGTGCGGTCACGGCTAAGTTTTATTTTAGTCCTATTGAGTCCTCCCGTTGCATTCTTTGCTTCCTGATTCCTACTATGGTTTGCACTGGCTGTGTTACACTGTTTTTCGCTAATAATTCTTTAACGAATAGTCTGATCACTATGGTATTTCAACACAAAGCCTATTACACCCCTACCTAATTTATGGATCACATGTCATGGCACTTGACGTGAGGGGTCTATTTTTTTCCTATTATTGCTCGCGACATGACACAGAAGTCAATCCAATCCGATTAGCTTCAGTTTCACGAACTTAGATCAACTTATCCTGCAGGCATGTAGCTACTAAGGCAAAGTGTAATTCCCATTCCACTAAGCTCAAGCAATCACATGAATGCAGGTCCTCCACAAAATCATCTAAAACCTTCGTGTTCCTTGCTATTTTCTTTGAGCTTATTTTACTTTTCCAGGGTCGTCCTGATTTTCATGGACTGTGTGCGGATCTCCAATCGTGGTCGACTTACTTTTAAGACAAGGAGAAATGATACGCTAATTTACTTTTTGGTCTTACGACTGATATTTTGTTGTTGTTGTTTATTGAGTTATCACACAGTTGTTTCTTACAAGGTTCCGAGTGGGTGATATTGAAGATATCACCCCTACAGAAGGGGCCCGTAGTATAGAAGGCACCACGTCGATGTAGTGAACTCGCTAACTCAAATTGAAACCTTCTTACTGAAGCGAAGACGTAGAGGCCAAAATACAACACAGCAATACTGAAGTAATTTATGCTGACTACGTGTGTGACGACGTACCTAATTGACGTAGCTACATTGCTGTAAACCAGCCATACTAGGCCAATAAGTACTACTCATAAATCAATCTAAGATGATAAACGATGAATATTTTCTACTGCATACATTTTAGGAAATCAAATTAAATTAACTCAAAATAGTTGTGTCAGACCCGTCATGCTGAAGGTATACCAAAGGTCTGATCTACCGACACAAAATCCTACTGAAGCGGATGATGTCATTGCTTCACAATTAATCTGAATGGTAACGACAGCCCAGGTACACTAAAGGTGTTTGATGTATTGTATTTGATCTCAAACTAAAGTATGGTCATTCTCTGGATGATGAACAGATATTGTTGAGGAAATAAAGCGAAATAAATAGTTGACAAGACTAAGGATCAGATTAATACAATTTACGTGCGCTGAGGACGCCCAATGATAAACTGCGCATATATTCTAAATGATATACTAATCATTCGGAGATAATCTGATGTGATCTTAAACTGCAGAACTGATCGATGTGAATCTTGTAATGCACTGAAGGTGCCAAAGTAACAAGAGATCGTTGATCGGAAGTCAATTTGTGCTGAAGGCTTGAAGAATGAATACTCATTGATATGCTGTCGATTAGAGCAGATATTGAATATGCACTACCACTCAACACATTATCTTAATCACACAAGGCCCACGATATGTAAAGTAACATAGTTAATAACTGAACATCCTGGCAAAATGCATGTTGAGTCATCACGGAAAGAATATGAGATTCACCACACCAACGCGGCGGCTAGAATCGAAATGGCAAACCCTACAGAAGTACAAATATTAGGAACGACCAGTACTACTAGAGTCACAAGAGAAATGGCTCAATCTCTACTGCTCGACTATACTGAACAGCTGGAAATGTCCCATCCAACCAGCAGTAAATGAACGAATGAAACACTGCCACATCCAATCTTTTTCAAGTCTCTATTCTATCCAACAAAACCCAGTAGATCCTATTTGTTGTGTTAATTGTTGGCTTAGCTTATTGTGAGCGATTTCGCTAGAGTCCCAGGTCCAGAACCCCTTTGCACCGAAGTGCAAACCAACCAGAAAAAACTACATCTTCCCAAAAAAATGGCAGGAGGTGCTTTTGACTTGACTAGTGCCTCACGGGCATACTAAGCTTTAGATCGTTGAGGCGCGGGTGAGTGAACTGGAGCAGAGCTACTCTAAAAGGGTCCGCCGAATTAACCCTGCTACTTCCTTATATACCCCTGGTCCTACTCGACTGATGGAATCCCCTATGATGTGTTCGGTACTCCCCAGTGCGCTCCTTCGGCGTGCTTTGCCTCTCTGTGTATATGAACCGAGACACGTGGCATTGCTGTGGTTCGATGGGTTTTACCTAAGATATTCCTCTCCGCTGGTTCACCGCGGGGATACCCCAGTTACTGGTGATGCATGTCTATGCGACTTAATTGCGTTGCCCAATGCTGTATATTGCCTTGCATGTACTACCAACTTAGTGAATTTCAAATGCTACGCTGCCATTAGAATAAACACTCACATTCCAACCATGATGACACATTACATCAATCTTAACAAAATGTCCCGTCCAGAAGTGGGTAATCACAGAACGAGTTTTTAGTAAAAGAGTAAGCATGGGATAAGAGATGAAATTCATTTGGGCACAGTGAAAGCTAAGTCATGACAGACACAGGTGAAGTAAATTATTTTTCATAGGAAAAGAAATAATGAACACAATGTTATGCACTGATCTCTGGTGACTGCTTTTTATGTCTTTGTTTCTTTGTTACGTTTTTGTGAATACTTCATTGGCTTAAGGCCTTATAAGCACAGGGCTTCGCCAGTAAAGGGCTGCGCGAGCATAGCTACCTCCTTTGAGCAAGTGTGGGTATAACTTTGACTGGACGCGTCAATTAATCCCACTCGTACCTAAGCCATAATATAAGACGGGTGAGGATAAATAAGGAAAATATTGTTGTAATGAAAACATACCTAACTCAACCAGCTCTTTAGTCAGAGGGAAACAGAAAAGAGAATTTAAGTAAAGCCTAAACCCTAATGTATAGTTTCTAGAGGATTGGTTTTTCAGTGGGGGGATGGACTTAACAGAGCATCGTTGTTAATAATTGTTCTTGACCCCTCGACCCCGTTTTTCAAAGATATTACATATATTATAAAAAATTTTTGCTACTGTTACTGTTTATTTGATGCTTTCACTGATGAGATTGCTTAATGTTAGACCCCTTCAGGGTTGTATTTACGCTAATTTGGAACTAACTATCTTCATGAAAACAAGTAAATGATGACTTATGGGTTGATATTTCAATGCGACAAAGCTGAATGTGAGACCTGAGTCTCAATCAAATTTCGAGTAAATTTTGCTAAGTGATTTTTTTTTTATTTTCGGCGGCAGAACAAAAGGTTCGTTGCCGCTACAGGGCTGTATCTAGCTGATCTGTGTTAATGATGATTTTTAGTTCGTAGAGTCTGTCGCCCCTGGTGCTATTCCCTTTTTTAATTCTGAACGCCACCAAGTCACCTTCGCTGTATTCGCTGCTGATACTTTCCGTTCCTTCATCGTCGTCACTTCCTTGCTCGTCGTCGTCCCCCGACGAAGAAGAGGAAGAGGAGGCGGAAGAGGGAGAGGGTGGCTCCCATCTGGCGACTTGGTTGCCATTTGCATCTGCCTCCATGTTTTCTAACTCCTGTCGGCACCTGCTGTCTCAAGGGGGATTTTGTGGTTGCTCCAGAACCTGCCGTTGAAATGACAGGATTCCAGCTTCCTTATTCGGACTGTGCAAGCTTTGATTTCGCCGAATTTCTCGGTTGTTCGTGGAGCACCTTCTGCCATGATATAGTTCTAGGGTCAATTTTTTTTTCTTCTTGGTAGCCTCTCGTGAAGATTGACCAACCAACACTGCAAAGGAAAACTATTAAGAATCACATGTACGAATACAAAACCTAAGTAAATGACTTAAAGAATTATGTCTATCCTATCTTACAAGGAGATATTGGTTTCACCGTTCGCTGTTGTCTTGGTACAATCACTGTGGCATGTCTGATCCGATATCTTTGTTCGGCTCGTTTAATAAGTTAATAAGTCAATTACTCATACTTAATTCAAGTGAAATTTCCGGGGAAATATATGTATCTATATATTCTTGAAAAACTCTGCAGATTTGTTGTTTCTGTTACTGGACAAATTATTGTTCCCTTTAATTACATCAATTCAATTCTACTGTTGAACAATGCACAACTGACGCTGAATACTTATGATCTAGTAAAAAAAATTAAATATGTAATTGCGTATCTGGAGTGCTCTTAGTCACAATTGATATTCGCTATCCGCTTTTATTGCTGTGATTCAATATTACATTTTGACCACTTGAAAACCGTGCCAGTCTGCTTTCATCTGTATGTTTATTTTTAGCTTAACAAAATATTGTATGCCCTGGTCACCTGCGCCAGGAGGAGACATGATAGTGGGGACTTCTTTTAATGATGTCGTTACAAGACTTGTGATGATAATTTCTTCTATCAGTGTTTATATATTAAGAATTTCTTCATTAGTGTTGCTACCTAGTGCAACATCAGCTTGCCTCATTAGTGTTGTCAACCGGATGAGAATAATCTTTTTAAGCTCGGACTTTTCATTAGGGCTATTAGCGAAGAGAAAGAAGAAAAGTAATTTTTACAAGTGTACTTGTTTTCTCCCCCGATTTAAAACTTGTATTTATTTGGTGCGTTTTAACGAGTTGCAAATCTAACAAGTTTGTCCCATTGAAAAATTCATAATTTAGATTTCACAAAAATAAAGTCTCAACAAAATATTAGTGGCTAGTACCATGACAATAATCGGCTGTTATATCAGTGACCTGAACAATGCCTAATCATTGCTTTGCATTTCTTGCGTGTGGAAAACGAAATGATTATTCTCCTTGTTCAAAAGGGAAAGTTCCTTGAGCTTATGCTCCGGTGCACGAATAACTTTATTCCGTATAGTTAATTTATTCTCAAATTGCTTCCAATTTCAAGATTTCTTGAATTAGGGATACATCGGAGTCCGTCTAGTAATGAGAACGAGCATGCTGTATGTATCAATTGGCAATGGTAGATTTTATATCTTAATCTGAATTTCCTTTTTGTGTTCAAAGTAATGTTCCGATTCTGTTGAACTATAAACTACGCTGACTGCTAGTTTGAATCGAGGGAACAGAGTGTAGTGAATTTAGAGTTTCATTTATTCCAAACTTTGAACTTCAGCTCACAATTAGCTATAACTTCTGCTACGGAACACAACTTTACAATTGTTACTTCAATTTCACGAGGTCTGATGCTACAGCATACTTCTGCAAACTTCCCTTTGAACACCCCGTTGAAAATAATGGCTGCGAACAACTATGACTGTGGTCGAGACTTTGGTAGTTTATTATCGAAATATCCTCAGTGCAGTATGATGGAGATATTTTACTACCTCCGACTGCATTGTTAGTCATAAATACCCTATTGCACTATCAGGTTTTAACTGCACAACTATAGTCTACCATAATAAACTGTAAAAGTACCATTCACAACCAAAAATCGACTGTCTTCAGCGAATAATTCCACCAAAATAAACCTTTTTTTTTTCTCGCTGTTGCCATATTATGCAGTTGATGCCTGCTTTGTTTGCTGAGGAGTATTTGCTAAATAATAACAGTTAATTATTACTTGCGTGTTAGGCCTGCAGCCTAGAACGGTCAGAATGATGTTGGAGCAGGAGCTTGAACCAGTCTGTGCCGTTAACGCACATTTATATGTATTTTCTTTACTCTAAGTTGGTATAGCGCTTCTCTACCCAGTTTAGAGGTAGTCATAACTCGATTGGTATTTTTTGGGCGTACCCGTAGTCCGGGTACGAAAGGTTAAATATTTCATGAAACTTGTCATCTTCTACCTAAAGCTACATGGGGATAGTTTCTTGATGAATCCCCACAGATATGAACTAAATTGACATAAAAAACAGAAGGCAATATTTGATCAAAGATGGCAAAACTATCTGGCAACGATGCAACGAAATAAAAATCAACATAATGGGAAATTACGCTGAAATGGTTAAGCGTAAAAAAAATCGACAAGCAATAGATAAAAATATAACCAAGGCCGTTGGTGTCCATATGTATATATACCGTGCCATGTTTACATTTCATTGACAGGAAGGAAACTAAAAAATATGCACAATTTTGCTCCACATAATGGGAGAAATTCCCTCACGATTGTACGTACAGAAATTCGTTGATAAGCTACCATAGTTACGCTCTGGCATATATTATCTTGAAACATCCTTGTACAATCTGACGAACCATGAATGACCAATACTGTTTCCACATATATCGACCTTAATATACTAAAATCAGCGTTGTTGTGGTCGACATATCTACCAAATTGTTTCCTTGTCCATACTCGACTTTTAATCTCTCCTATGCCACCATATTCCACCCTTATCATAACCACAACTTCCGACTGGGTGGCTACTGCAAGCTTTTTACCTCTGATGCTTCTGCCCAAGACTGTCGAGTGTGACCTTCTTCGACTTACCATGCAACGCAGACCCTTTTTACTTAGTCTCAGAGTAACCCTGTCTAGTCTGACATTTTACCCTTATAAATCATACTCGGGATGTTACCACGTGCTGCGTTGCTGGCTTCAATGACTTTCTTGTCTCCCATCGGCCCTGTGCTCCTTTCTGACTGTCATGGTTTCTTACCTTTTAGTTAAGCCAGGCATATTCTGTTCCTGGTAAATGCAATCAGTATCACAAACAACTGCAGCAGATCGAGAGGAATGCTCTTGCTGCTCTTCTTCTTGACCTCGACCTTGCTACTCTTTGCTCACTGTACCTCATATCCGGTGCAGTCTTTTTCTCTATTTGCTTGGATGGCAGATGCGGATTACTGAGCTACTCTCGAAATCCTGCCTGCTAATTTACAAGTTCTACTGTCGTTTTTACTGCCACCGCCTACTATCTTTTGATGACATGTTTAAAATCATACATTTCTGTCGGTGCCTTACTTTAACTTTTTTTAAGACCCTCCTAAATATACAAATAATTCGCGCAACATGATTGCACAAATTATTTGTCGAATGCTTCTGACTACAATCATTTTGCGCAGCATTCAACTTCATCAGCTCCAACTACACTTTTGGCTGAGTCATTTATTTTCATTTCCTCTTGAAATTTGTTCTCAGCGGAATAATTTTTCATGGCATCTCCTTTTCATCGTCTGGAAATTTTTCCTTGCTCTTTCCAAACAAATTTTCGTATTGTTCGTTTGTTGCTTTAATCACTATTAGTAAGGCATCATAATGCTGGTAAGGACCTAATTTCTAATCCTCGATGAACTCTAATAAAACTTTCGCTCGTTTTGGAAGACATAGTTTGCATACTATATAGAGAAGATCACAACACCATCCACGCTCTATGAATTTTGGAGAGAATTCAGACTAGTGCGGTTTGGTGGCGCAATCCTGCACTCAGACGACGTAAGCATTGCCAGTTTGCCAATAAATATCAACCCGTTTTAATATCACACAATCATTTTGCGCAGTCACGCAACCGCTCCCTGCACGGTCGAAATGTTTGTACAATCACCATGTTTGCGCAAATTATTTGTACGCTTAGGGACCCCGATAGGATTGTAAAGAATTCCAGCGCAAAATCCCACACGAGCTGTAAGGTGTTTAAATATAAACTTCAGAACAATCGCTGTATTTTATTTACTAAGAGACGTCTTGTTACAATAAAGGTTCAAATAGTTTCTAATATAATTGGTTAGTATTAACTTCAAGGCAACAAATTTTAGCCAATTAAAAAAGGTTAAGAAACGTTATAAACGCAAAGTACTAAGTGCAGAAAGTTTTACAATAGGCTACAAATGCTTAAAATTCCAAATTTAATCACAGCATTGACTTAAAGTTGTCGATATATTTGGGGAGTTACTATAGTACTAGTTTAGCAATGATTACATATTAACATTGATCTGCTATAGTTGCATCCAAGTTCCATCAAGTAGTACATTTAAACTGAAGTTCACAAGCTTTGAACGTACTAGAAGTAATAAATCTAGTACTAAAAGTACTAAGTCACAGCTAAGTTCAAACGACGCAAGATCCATACTAAAAATTACTAGATTATTCAAAAAATAAAAATTACGTGAGATGAAAAATAAGATTATTACAGTCAGCGAGGGGTGCAAATATAATTAAATAAAGCAGTTCGACTATGGTGGGTCGCAGCGAAAAATACTCGAACATTTTAATTAGTTACATCCACTAGCTGGCAAGGATCACATTATGATAAGAAAGTATAATACGCAATAATCATAGTCCAGAGAAGCGAATTAAGAAATAAGTAAGTCCCACGAGAAAGGGACTTGTCCAGCAGCATCCCCGTAGACTGGCAGGGAACCCTCGTTGTAGTGAAGATGCAGGACTAAAACGGTCTCGGGGCAAGAGACAGGAACAGCGACCTACGACCAGCCACGATGTCTTCACTGGGACACCGGGAGCTGGAAGTTAAAATTTCACTATTTATTTCCGAATATGTAAAGACGTTGGCTAGCTGTACGGAAGAAGCAATTAAAGGAAGGGAATTTGCTATTCTCAAGACGAATATTATCGTCATTCAATTTAATTTACTTGCAATTCAATTATTCATTCCATTTATTTTACTCAGATTAATAGACAATAATTTGTGTAGAAATAGAAGATTTCATACCAATGCTTCTGACTTAAGTACAGAGTAAATTCGACTAGATCTTCAAAGAAAATCTATATCTGTCATCTATTATTGCCCACCTTCTACAGAAGAATAGGGATTAGGACAAAGAAGCGAACAAGCAGTGGCAGCCGCAAGCCGGATGGGCGACGCAAAATGGCTGACAGCCAGCGGGCTGCCGCTAATGGCTGAATGAATGGCTGACAACCTATCGTTGCTACTGGCAACCAACAGCCGCAGAGAAGACCGCTTTGTGCTGTGAAAAATCAGTCATATACTTTAACCCTACTCTACAATGTCGCAATTTACCGTACAATATGGCATGTAATTTATTCATTCATAGCAGTGAGCCACTCTTATAGGATAGGTAAGTAATTTTACATGATGGCAACCATAGTTCCCGTAGAAATCGTAGTTGGTATTTAAGAGGAAGTCACTTCAACACATTCGAATTACGCCCAACTTGGGGTGTGTTGCACTCAGGCCTCAGAACTGTCTCCCAGTAGCATGGTGCAACAGTATATGATGTATAGTGCAACAAGTATATCATACACTAAGAGTAACCCTTTGTGGCTAAATTCAGCTTAACGCATACCATACAAGAAGCATTTTTCTAGAGTAATGAAGCTGTAGAGATCGATTTATGATGCGTATACATTATTAAGCTGTTTAAATACTCTCTCAGAACTCTTTTTTAGATGCCTGGTGTCTCAAATGCAGAGGCTTGACTCCTTGATCTCGAGGATCCGGGTTCGATTCTTAGACCGACTATCTTTTTTTCAGTGATACTGAACAAAACGCATCTCTGCAATATTGTTAAAAGGTCCAAGATGGAATCATTAACAGCTGACCACTATAATTGCAACACTTGTTTAATGTTTTGAAGATCAGATTTTTAACATAGTGTTAAGATTTATTAAATCATTCAATTGACCTCATAAAATATTTACATCTTCCAAAAGATTTTTATATAATTGACTGATCTTTTAGGTTTTCGATTTGTAGTTCGTTTATAATTGCAGAGTTAACCACTACTTCTTGTTGAACTTCATTTATATATTCTTCCATTTTTTAAAGTTGAATTTTTTTATTACTTTCCCGATAAACAATGACGTTTGAATGAACTTGCTTTTTCAAACTGTAATTTAGATCCATCATGAATTACAATACATTTTCGATAATTTTCTGGTAATTTATTTAACTTAATTATGTATAAAAAGTTTAATTTTCAAATTGTAAAAACATTAGGTACTATAAGGAATGGATAATTTTCTGAATATCAGTTACCTGATAGATACTATTCAGCTTCTTTTATATATATATATATATATATATATATATATATATATATGTTTCTAGAGGACCTCTAGTTTTCCAAAGCTTCCACTCTACTTTTAATATTCTCTATCGCATTCTTATTTAGTAATGCATCCCTATCAAGTTTAATGGTATGCTCTTTGAAACTTTCTACATGGGATTGAAAATCAAGAAGACTCTTTCAAAGGCGATAAATTTAGATTGTAGGTCTCCAAAACTTTCTCAAACAGACTCTAATGCATTCATTTCATTTTTCAACTCTGTAATTTGATTTTCAGAAAAGAGTATCTTTGTTAACTGCTTCTCCTATATAATCTATCTTTGTTAGTTGTTTCGAATTTATTTGAATGCACATTATCAATTTCACTAACTCTATCTTCAATATCTTCTGATATTCGTTTGTCTAATGTTTCAATCCTTGACTCATGATTTTCATTGATTATGGTAGCCATTGATTGTAAATCATTTCTTCCGTGAAGTTTCAAAGTTTCTACTGATGCATCAACGTACGTTTTGCTTGCGGCCTCATTTTCCTCGCCAGGGTATGAAAGTTTGCAAGCCTTCGATTACGCAAATAGAAGTTTCCTTCATCATCAAGGTACTTGAAACCAATTCCAGAAGGACCTCTTGTAGATGGGGTAGAAGTGTTATTATTTATTCCAGAGCCAAAAATATTTACGCCAGTCATATTATAAGATAAGAAAACCCATTATTATTATCGAGGGGATTTCACAACTTCAAAATGGATTGGTTGAGCTATGTTTAGCTCTACACTTTGGCGCCGGGTCACATCCCGCAACCTAAGGCTCAGAGCACTTTAGGAATGCTGTGCCCTGTTCCAAGCAAAGCGCCTTTCTGGAGGGTTCCTGTGTGGAGATGGCCGCACTTCAGCTCTTGCTGGGTAGTCTTGAGATTCTTGGACATTGCCCTCAGAGTTCCGATGACCACTGGTTAATTAATAATAATATTAATAAAAATGTAATGTAATAATGTATTTATATAAAATATTATGTCAAGATGAGAAATAAATGAAAAAAAATTATTTTGAAATCCTATCATCTAATCTAGCTGTTATCAGTTGATTAACTATTACTTCCAATTTTTCAATTTTTTCACCCATCTAACATTTGTCTTCCATCCTGGAATGATTGTATAATACGTTCACCATTGACTAATTTTCCATTGATATCATCATATAAATGTGTAATAGTTTCCATTCAAGCTGCATTATTGTTACATCATTATTTATTTCCAGAATGAGATCTGCTTGTTCTTGTATCTTATCAATTTCTTTAGCTATATCAAATGAGAGTTTAGTTTTCAACTATTGTAATTGCATATCAACAATTTCAAGTCTTTGATTGATTACTCTACTGAAGTATTCTTCTTTGACATAATTATTTCTGAATTCTTTCAACTGATCTTCAATCTGTACGATTTGCTAATTTGTGAAATTTATTGCTTCATTCGACGTATCAAGCATCGTTGTAGTTGTTTTAATACTCTCATTGATCTCTTTCTTTACTTCAGAAATTGCACGATGTGAATCCGTTTTCCCAGTAGCATCTCCATCAGCTTTTGCTTGTCTTAACGTCGTTAAATGTTCATCAACATAGTTTCTCGTGCTAGCATCAAATTTTCCAATGAATCACTCACGTTAGCAAGTCATTTAAAGTTTACATCATAACTACCTTCATCATCCAAGTACTTGAAGCTAATACCTGGTGGACCTCATATTGAAAGTGTAGGTTTGTTTTATAAGTGGTTTCCAAATTTATTAATAGGCGTTTTTATAAGTATATGTTGTAGTTTTTCAGCTTCATTAGAATGAGATCAAATCTTTTGTTTTCTTTCACTAATTCATACAAAACAATGAGACGTAAATGACCACATATATCTAACACCTTTTGAATTTCATATGTTAACCATACTAGATTTGTTTTTGTTTAATTTTCAAATTCGATAGGTGGTCAAAGTCTAAAACTGTCCAAATAATAACATATCTGATTCTTTTTAAACCAACAAGTCTAATGAGTTCCTGATCCATTAACTGTATCTGAATTCAAAATACCACATTCGTTTTTTCTCTTACGTTTTGGTAAAGTTTCTCTCATAAACACTCCTCTGAAATGAGGACTTTTAAGTTTATGAGTAAAGTTTAATAAATCGTATTGACTTGAGCTTTATTCGGTAGCTCTATTTTATTGTAAGGTTTAAAAAAAATCGTTTTCCCGTTTTTGACGGTTTAAGAAAAAGTCCAGATTCTTTAGTTTTTCCATGACTTGATTGTGTCTCTTTGTTTCCTGAAATAACTTATCATCAGCTTTCTTTTTATTCACTGCAAAAGTGTCAATTGCACCAGCACCTCCAGCAACAGAACCTGCAGCGGCTAATCCAGCTAATAGAGTGGGAATGGTGATTAAGAACCCACCTTTTTTGCAGTTTTCCCGGAGATGAAACTAGTTTTCCTTATTCCATATTTCTTGCATAGTCCTCTCATCATATACTTCCTGTTTTTGTCTTTAAATATTGAGGGTTAACAGTTTCAGTATAAGTTTTATATTTAACGCAATACATTTCTATAAAAGAAAAAAAGTTTAGTATAAATTTTTGTTGTCAACATTTATATTTTTTTTCTAATAGACAACGATCATTTTATTTCCATCGGATTGCAAATTAATTATTCGATTAGATAATACTAACGCATACGCTTGTGTATTGTTTGGAATATTTTTTTGCAAATTGTGCTTTAATTCTAATATCAGTTACAGTATTTTTCAATCTCTCCGATTGTATACTCACATCAAAAACCAGTTTAAGATAACTTATTCGATATTTTTTAAGCGTTACAGCTTTTTGACCATTATCAATATAATCAGTAAACATTTTCTGTTACGGCGTTTTGAAATATATGTGTCGTCATATATATATATATATATATATATCTAATTAATTGATTGATTGATATGTGACAAATTTATATATGCATAGTTGATTGGAAAGTGAACATATATATATATTATATATGGAATGAAATGACATAAAAGGTTATACATGACGCCATAATTATTGGGAGGCGAGCCACCCCCCACAAGATTATAAATGACAATCAAATGATGAAAGCAGTAAACAAATGCAATCATGAAATCAATAATCAATGCATTTAAAACTCTTTGGATTGACGAATGAATTAAATCAATATATCTCAATGGTGAATCAAACCACTTAACCTAAGTCGATACGTCATTCTACGTTCGTGAAAGTTAATGAAACACACGATATGTACACAAACATTTATTGGAATAAATATCACAGTGTTCACTGTAAAGGCAAGTAGAAATCGATGGAACACGTTATTGAATCTCCGTGAGGAAACGCCATTAAATTCGATTGAGACATTGAAGACAGCAGGTGATGGAAATAGTCGTCGAAATAAAACATAATAAAATTCAAATGCCTCAAAGGTCTGCATATCTTAGCAAATATCCTCGCAAAATAAAGTTACCAACAAGGGAGATCTGTTCACAGAGATCGGTTACCGCAATTAATTTCTTCCGTCAGAAAATGAAAAAAACAGTACCTCAACCGGTCATGATCAAAATTCATAATTTTCCATCATGATGGCTTTGGGAGGTTCTGGTTAAAAACACATCTCACGTACCATATTTACGCAAATTGAGCTACGAAATAGCGTTGTACAGATGATGGTAAATATACCGCGCAATGCCCAATG
>LQNS02001155.1:3442176-3459990 GCA_001587735.2 Parhyale hawaiensis
TACCACAACTATCGAGAGCACATCATATATCACCATATTGTGCAAGAACAAACTCCTTGTATCTATATTTGAACGTGAGGTGGGACATAGGTTCTTTTAGAAAATCGGGCAATTCATTGTAACTTTTAACACCTATCATAATATACCTTGGTTTTTTGGCACCTGAAGTTACAATCTCCAATCTAATTGTTTCTGACCTGTAGGTACAGTGATCTCTTCAAGCTGACGATTCAAATATGCAATGGACAATGATGATTTAGGTTCTATTTGCTTATACATTTTTAATTTGTATTCATCTAAAATCTTATAATAAGGTATCTTCCAAATCGGCTTTTTAAACAATTTTTTTTATTTTCAATTTTGCATCATTAGGATCCTTTGTATTTTCTTTAAACAATGCCAGATTATCACTTCCTCGGCGGAGGGCTAACACCTGTTGTGCTCCATATAAAACATTGTCATAATTTTCACAAAATCCGAAAATATGTTTTAGAGGAATGGAAGGACTAAACTTTCCATTTCCAAGTTTTGTATAATCTTTTCTATCTTTAAATTCTTTATTAGCTACCCGAGAGATTTTTTCTTTTTTTTTTTGCATCAAGACACGAAAAGAAAGTCATATTTTCATTTGATTTATAAGGATAAGTTACTAGACCCTTCATCGTTGTAGCCATTCCAGGGTTTGAATATCCTTCAGTTTCTTCATTTGCAATTTTATCTCGGACTCGTTTAAATAAATACATTAATCCATTATGGACAAGTGATATATTTGCAATGTCTAAATCGTACTCATTGTCATCTTCATCCATCAAAGGCCCTTCAACATAGATAAAATTTTCTGAGGGGAGAATAAATTGATCTTGAATTTGAATAACAATCTTAATATCACTGTGTCTATTATTAAGATTAGTTCCCAGACATGGTTCATATTCATGGGTTTCGATTTTTTCTATAGATTCATCAATAATACTTAATTCATTCCAATTTAAGTGTTCCATTTTTATAAAGAAAAAATGATTATTCACCATTATAAAATGTAGATTTCAAGTGTAGTCTTATGGTAACTTGCTGTTTTCGAATATTCAGTGGATTTAAATCTTGATCCGCCAATAAAATTAGAATTTTGTCAAAAAGTGGAAAAGATACAGGAAGATAGATTGCTGTGAACGGATTTTCTACAATCTTATAACCAGGTGGAACATTAGGGAAGAATGAATATAAAACGGGAACTTGACGGCCATCCAAGTATGAACCCTCAATTATGTTGCAATGCACTAAAATTGCATTCACTGAAATAATACTTACAAGATTACTACCTTTATGTTCACCGATTCCTCTAAATCCCACCAAATTTCTCAATGATTTTCGTTTATCAAATTGAATTTTAGGATCAGAATTTTTAAACTCTATAATACAATTCAGTGCATTCGTATTTGCTTTAATTTCAAACAAATCAGGATGATTGTTTTCTACACGTTTTTTCTTTATATATTCATTAATGTTATTAATTTCATAGCATCCAATGGGAATATTAACAGTATATTCTACATTTTTGTACTCATGCGATCAATATTTGGAATAGAATGATACATATCTAATCCAACCAAAGCCCGTTCATGATTAGCTTTATGATCTAGATAAATAGGTGGATATTGATGGAGTGCAATATCAGATTCTCGACTTGTAAATACAATTCTTCTTTATTCGGTTCTCATTTTTCTAAGGAAAAAAAAAGTTATTTATGTTGTTAATATCGCTTTCATTAAAGATTTTTCTTTTAAAAAGTTCATGATTGATTGCTTGCAGTTAAAGTTAAAGACACCTGTATTTCCTGCATCTACTGCACTCATGAATAATTTGTGAAGTTTCAATTAATCATCACCATCTGATGGTAAAAACTGAATACCAGAACCTGAGAAGCTGGGTGATCTTATGTTTTCGACCTGTCTTGAAATACTTTTCTTTTGATACTTTTGGTAAAGAGGTTTGATAATATCGAGGTACTTTTTCCCTCTATTTGCCCTTATCAGATCTCTCTCATCTAAAATGGTAATGTTTCTAACATTATTTCTTCATAGTTTTTCATATCATCTGTAGTATGTTTTTGAGGTTGTGTTTTTGTAATCAGTTCCCTCAGTCCTTCAGTTCTTTTAAATGATTTCCCATCATGAATAATAGCATTTCCTACTATATCAATGTGTTTTCTTCTTAATTTCATTCTGAATTCATCCCATTTCATACCATAAGATTAGTCGAATGTAGGATCTCGGTTGTTTAGTTGACCCTGAAGATACTTAATTGGTATAGGTCCAAAGTTTAGGATGGGTATTGAGGTTGGTGCTTCAATAGCCAACTTGTTAGCGCTCTCTATTGCTGGTTTGTTTGTTTCTCTGATTTGTGTCATTTGCGTTTTTGTCTCTAATGTTTCATTAAAGATTTTTTCCAATAGATCAATAATTGGTTAAATTTTTTTTTTTGCAAATCTTGGTAAACATTCTGATTATTAACTTTTTCCTGAAAAAATTGCTTCTGCAGCTTATTTTTTAATTTGACTAAGTCCTCGTTCCGCTTAATAATTCTGTATGCCAATTTTTTAAACAGAAAAAATTCAATGTGTGTTTGACACAAAAAACTCAATGTGTGTTTTACAAAAAAAAAAAACTCAATGCGAGTTCTGTTTTATGTTAAATCTGTTTCTTTGATCCACGATGGTTTATTATAACCTTTCCATTGCACGAGCAGTTTCCCTTTCATTTTTTATTACCTTTTCAGTTTCATAAATTTCGCTGTCATACTTGACATTTCTTCTTCATAGAATGTACCAACAACCTCTTCACCTTCCATATCTTTTACTCTATATGTAATAGGTTGTGTGTCCAGAATTTCCGTTACAAGAAATAATTCTTCTGTAAAATTAGGTAAACATTATTTGCGAAAATCTTTATATATATATTTTTTTTACTAATTCTTACCCTATCTCCTATCTCCCTATTTAATATTAATATAAATGAGACGCTGTTCGAAGGGGTGACGCTGTTCGAAGGGGTATCCCCCAAGCTTTTTTCAGACGACGCTGTATTTTATGTGCATGATTGTCATTTCGACGTTGCAGTGCGAAAGATGCATACATTTATAGATACCTTGCCTCTTTTGGCTTTCATCTAATAAACTCACACCCAATGCTAGTAAAACCAAATTAATGGCGTTCACAAAAAAATAACGTAAAATCAAGTTTATACTTGAACGGAGTCCAGCTGGAGTAGGTCGAATCATTTAAATATCTTGGAATTAGTATTTATTATGAGCTAAGTTTCTCGTCTCATGTATCATCAGTCCGCGGAAAATTAAATAAAACCAAAGGCGCCATTTATGCGGTGTTCAAGTATTTATCTAGCGATGCATTAGTGTCATTATATTATGCTTTGTTGTATTCTCAATTGACGTACGCAATTGTAATTTGGGGTGGTGTGACAGAGAATATGATTAAACGTCTACGAGCGATAACAAATGATGTGCTTAGAATTATACTGCACGTTAAGAGAGATAACGATAAGGGTACCATTGATGCATACAGATTATATGTACCATAAGCTAGGATTACTGAAATTTAGAAATGTTCATAAATATTTTCTTTTAAATTTCTTGCGTGAAGGAATGGCTGGTGAGATGGGCTATTATCATAATCATTTCTTTCCTCTGCTTTCTGTCAATCAGTACAATACACGAAATGAAAGATTTAACTTATCTGCGTATTGTCTAAAAGTAGAGAAACAAGCCTCTGTATTTCAGTACGTCAAGATATACAACGAAGTACCAGATTTTCTGATTCAGCCAATGTCCCATCAGCTGTTCAAAATGAAATTTAAAGATTTTTGTATTAGTCAGTATAGGACTTTATAAATGACTGGCGCACTATAAGTGAATCTACTTTCAATGGGCTTGTTTTCGGAACTGTTGACATGTTGTAAGTTTTATACCGTACATTGTATGTTTCATATGTTTTGTGAACAATAAAGTAGTTAAGGAGTAAAAGAGTATCATAACCTTTGGTTATGTTGTTTCAAAGTCGAAGTTAGGGTAAAGAATATTATAAACTCTTAAACTATTCATTTTAATAAACCTTCAGTTGGTGTCATTTTAATACTTCTGTGATAACTATTATTATAATTTTCCAATAGAGTTGTTAACAGTTCAATCCATTTTTTAGTATTGTTATATGTAAAATATCTCCACAATGTATTTTTTAAGGTACGATTAAATCTCTCCACAATTTGTGCTTTTGTTTCATTCTCAGTAGTAAACCAGTGAATGTTGTGTTTTTGAAACAAATCTTGAGTAAGTTTATTTAAAAACTCTAAACCTTTGTCACTCTGTAATTTTGTAGGGGTACGTTGATAAAAAATAACCGGAAATGCTTTCTTTATTTCTTCTCCAGTCTTTTTTCGAATCGGTAAAGCCCATGCATATTTACTGAATATATAAATTACAGTGATAATATAATTAATGTTTTGATTTTGTGATTTGTATGCTCGCATGTCTACCAAATATTCTGCAATTGATCATCTATTTTCGATGCTAAGACTCTTCTCGTAGGAAATCTATGTCTGATTGGTTTATGTAGTGTGTAAACATTTTGCTTTTGTAACCAATTTTTAACTTGTTTCGATGAAATACCACTCCTACGAGATAATTCATTGACTCCAGAGAACCCTGCTCTAGGATTGTATTAAAGTTTTGATAATATTTCGGAGCTCAATACCTTGAGCTCCTTACCCCGTTTTTTTTTTTACTTTTCCATTCCCATACCAAAACGAGATTTCATACCCATAATACCAGTCACTAATTTAACATCACTTCTTACATACTCAGGTTCTGAAGGATCTAGAGCAATTTCTGAAGCTTGTTTTTTTCGAAAATATCATCGGAAATATTTCGATCTTTAGTTTTTCTGGGTTTAGAATAAAATATATCATTTTGTTTGCAAGCTCTGTCTAATGAATTAACTACTTTTCTTTCAATCTTTTTTGAACTTTAGTTCCTGGTCCTCACAATGAATATTTCTTTGTAGAGTTGAAGGATCCCTTTAGAACTTGTTCAGATTCTATTCCACTTGGTAATCTTAAATGCATTTCAGGTAAAGCTATTTTTCTTAGTATTGTCTTTAATAAACCTTCACCAGTTTTATTTTCCAATCTATTTCGTAAATTATTGATATAAATTTGATTTTCTGGAGATATTTCATTCGTTTCTTGCCATTGATAAAGATGTTTGCTCTTGAATGCAATATTTTTTTAAGAGTAAATAGTTATATCAGATAATATTTTCATTATTTCAGATTAAGAATATTTTAGGAATGTGAATTAAGTTTAAATTTTTCGTATATTTCACTTCATCAGGTTTCTGATTTCGATTCAGAACAATAAATTCGTAAGGTTCAGTGATGGTTGAAAACGACTTAAACTCATCCCAACTCATATCGTTTACAACAATATCTCTAAAAATATTTTCTAGAACTCGATAGTGTATACCAAAAAGAATAATCCCATTAGCATTTGAACGAATTGTTTTTCTTGGTAAAAAATTATAGTTTTCTGAAAGATAGAAGAAATGTTATTATGTCTTCCTCTTGTATAAAAATTCTCAGCTACACTTTGATTTTTATTCTTAGCTATATCATTAAAAATAAATAGATTTTTGAATTTACTATCAACACCTTTAGGATCCGGAATAGAATCAGTATCAAAGAATTTAACATCGCAATTTGACTTCACCTTACTATGAAGATGTGCTAAAAATTCGTCAATGTTTCCATTTCCTGTTTTGAATAACTTAAGAACACCTTGTTTTGTATAACCTTTTTCAAAAGCATTTTTAAGTAATTTATATTCAGGTTGCTGAGATTTATTGTATATGTAGAAAGAATTATAATCTAACTAATTCTTCTCCAACAACAGTCGTAATAAAAGTGATGTTTTCCTGCAATTTGAAGGACCGACGATCAAACTGCATAGACTAGGACTGGATAGAAGATAGTGATGGTTTTGTTTATATATATTATTATCATTCCATTTATATACATTAGCCATTTTTCTAAGATTAAATTTTACCAATTCATTTTATCACAATATTGTTTCCGCCATTCATACGGTAAAAAAAAATATCGCTGGATAATTATTAACTCCACTTAATTTACAAAATTTTTCATTACAAAAATCATGCTCTAGAAATGGTGGTAATGTATGTAGCTTTTGCTTTGCTCTTCTTTTCCTTTCTTTTCTCTGTTTTCTAAGTCTTTCCACATCAACATAATTATAAACTCATTTCTTTATAAGCCTATTCTGGTTCACCTGAGTATTGTTCTAAGAATTTCTGCTTGTTGAGTAGACATATATTTTTCCAATAATTTAGATGTTTTTGAACTAATCTTTGAATATTTTTAATTTCTGAAAGTTCTACACCGAAAAGTTGAAATAAATTGTACATTTTATGCTTATTTATGGGTGAATTGCAGTTCAACTTTGAAGTCAGTTTCATTATTGCTTCTTAAAAGTCACGTATAATTCCTACTTCATCTTGCAAGTATTTCACAATTTGCTCATATAGACTCATTGGAAGGGAATAATATTGCTCTGGATTTAATTGTAATGTTCACGCCAATATTCCAGAAAAATGTTTATTTTTAGTCTTTGTACAGCAGTTTCAAGTTCTTCGTTCAGTGAAGTTATAAGGCGGAAATGGTTATGTTTCCAGTTTATTTCCAGTGACAGTTCATTAAGGGGACCGTAGTGAGGAATACACCCAAATCGTACTTTTTGGGGTTTTCGTCTCTTTCCTTGTGTTTTATGAACTCAAACTTGTATATGATGAAAAACATACTTTCGTATAGAAAAAATTATGAAATCATCAAAAGGGGAAAATATTACCCCTTTTTCAATTTTATTTTTTACGCCCAGCCTTTATTTTCTACTCAATTTGAATGAAATTTAGTACAGATATACTATTGATGATTGCCAACAATTGTACGGATTTAGATTGTGAATTTCGTTTTAGTTTTCAAATAAAATATATATATATATATATTTCCGTCACTTTTGTTCCAACATCACTTTTCACATTTAAAAAAAAATTGAAAAAATGAATCCGTACGATTGTTCTAGATTTATTTACCATTGATATAAAAAAATCTTGAAATTTGGTGCACTATTCACCGATTGGCGTTCATTTGAAGATCATTAACTTAGATGCAAGACATTCACGGAAACGCAGCAGCATGTCAATGTAGAGAGAAGGAAAAAATCGTAGCTCTAATTAAACAGGGAAAAAATAAGTTCCCTAAAAATTAGTTCTTATTAAAATGGTAGGTGAAACCGATATCAACTGCTATTCTAAAACCGATGAACATGCTAGTTAACTAAGAAAAAAAACTTCTGCGATGTATGTAATGTATCTGTAAAAAATATGAACAAACATAAAAATACTACCAAATATAAGAAAAATATTACACAATTCATTTTTGCTCATTTACCATATGAAAATACGAAAAGAAATATGTTTGTGCATATTACAAAAGACGAGTTCAGAATCTTAAGGTTCACGAAAATAGTAAAAAAACATTTTCAAAACATATATAGATGTAAATTCAAACAATGTATTTCCTCTAAAGACGATTTCTGTAAAAAAATTCACGTATGATATTACGTGTAAGGATCCAAAGGATCCAAAACTGTATATTCAAACTTTCAAGGAACAAATTTATCATGTAGTTGAAAACCAAAAGTCGAAAAATCTAAAACTATAACTTGCTGTAAATGTTGAATTCATGAAAAGTTTACCTGAAGAAAAGTTTATCAATGCCTGGTTCAACACAGGATTATTGACAACAATTACAAATCTAGAAAATATATTGGATAATATTGATAAAATTATAAGTATAATCGATGATAAAATATCGAAATTTACAAGAGAAGGTTCAGGGTGGCAACTAAATAAACTGTTGGAATTTACCATTAAAATTATAAAATGTAAACAATTAAAAGCATCATCTTAAATACCATTACCAAGTAAATTTAGAAATCCGAAGTTTAGCTAAACCAACATAAAAAAATGATGATCAGTAATGCTTCAAATGGTGTTTAGCGCGTTCCTGTTGTTTAGACAAATCAAATCAACATAGAATATCAAAAGCTGTAAAATCAGCGGCATTAAAGTTCCTTTGGTGTTGGTGGTAGAGTTTTGTCAATCATTCGCGACTTTTTTTCTTGGCGGACGCAGAGTGTGTCTGTTGACGGCGTTTTGAGTGCGTCAGTTGGCGTGGTGTCTGGCGTCCCTCAGGGTAGTGTGCTTGGCCCGCTGTTGTTCGTTCTCTATACTAGTGCCATGTTCTCTTCGCTTGAGAACACGTTGATTATCTATGCCGACGACTCCATTTGGAAGGCAGTGGTACCTGCT
This sequence comes from Parhyale hawaiensis, assembly GCA_001587735.2. Classification (NCBI taxonomy): domain Eukaryota; kingdom Metazoa; phylum Arthropoda; class Malacostraca; order Amphipoda; family Hyalidae; genus Parhyale; species Parhyale hawaiensis. The sequence goes on from LQNS02001155.1 coordinate 3,450,625, forward strand.
CCTCGCCTGCGTGATGCTGTAGCTCAGTCTCTGAATAGAGATACGTCAAGCATTAGTGCATGGTGCTCGGCCTGGAGTATGAAGCTGAATGCTAGTAAGACCAAGTCACTGCTTATTAGTCGGTCTCGACAGCACTTATTCCGCGGCATCCCCAACTGGAGATTGATGACACTTTACTTCAGGAGTCTAGCTCCCTGGAGATTCTTGGTGTTGTCTTTGATGAGAAGCTCACTTATGAGCCGTATATTAGGAGGTTGGTGTCACGCGCGTCCACTAAGATTGGACTCCTGCGTAAGGTGAATTCCGTGTCTGGTGATAGTCAGGTTGCCCGTAGATGTTTTTATTTTTTTTTTGCTGCCTGAGTTGAATTATTGCTCACCGGTCTGGGCTTCATCTGCTGACACTCACTTGCATCTGTTAGACCGACTTGTTAGTTCAGCCAGCAGGCTGTGCGCTGATAATGATCTAGTGAACCTGCCCCACAGGAGAGGAGTAGCAGAGCTATGTATGTTTTATAAAGTGTACAATAATGAGAGGCATTGGTTGTATTCTTCTCCCCCAGCCCTCAAGGGTTTTGGGAGAGAGATTCGTGCTGCGCGCGGAGCGCACTCTTTCACTTTGGAGGCTGTTAGATGTCGAACTAATCAGTTCTGATCAGTTCTGTCGGTCCTTCGTGCCCTGGTCGGCTGGGATTTGGAATTTGTTGCCAGCATCGGCTTTGGGTCGTATTGCCCTGCAGGCGTTTAAGTCAGCTGTTAATAGTTTTTTATTGGATTTCCTTTAGCAGCGTTTTGGGCTTCCCGGTGCTGCAAGATGCTTAATTTGGTTGTATTACCTGTCCGTGGGAGCTCAAGCGTGAAATTTTAATAATAATAATTATAATATTAATTGGTCTGGTTTAAAATTTCCAATGTCAATAAAATCGATTGATAAATTTGAAAATTAAAACAGCACATCAGTGAATATGTATACATCTGATGATAATTTAATATTGTTTCCGTTAAGAATTACAACTGTGAAGAAAGAAAGATTTGTAGAGTTGCTTTTAATATCTGATGCTGAAAACAAGCACTATGTATTAATGAAATCCATAAGCCCGTTTGTGAATGCGTCAACTCGTAAAAAAACATACGTTTGTCCCTATTGTCCACACGGTTTTTGTAAAAAAATAAATTTAGGAAAAGATAAATCTGAGTGTTCGATTCATGCTCCAGTCAGAATGAAATTAAGTAAAGATCCAGTGAGATTTCAAAACTTTCAAAAGCAATTTCGACAAACGTTTGTAATATATGTAGATTTTGAAAGAACATTAAAGAAAATTGATACTTGCAACCAAATCCTGAAGGATCCTGTACGATGAATATTAACAAACATATTCCAAGCAGTTTCTGTGCTTATACAAAATGTGAAATAGGCAAACATTAAAAACTTGAAGCTTATATAGGAAAAGATACTCCAGAAAAGTTCGTCAAATCTATCGCAAATGAAGTACAAAGAATCTATGATATTATGAAGGTGATAAAACCGATATGGTTTTCACCAGTGTAATGGAAAACTTTTAATATGGCTACAAAATGTTACGTTTGTAATGGATCGTTTACTAAAGAAAATAATAAAGTGAGAGATCATAATCATTCAACCGGTCAATTTAGAGGAGTAGCACATTGGAAATGTAATTTAAAAATACGTAGCCCCTTGTTTATTCCAGTTTTTATACACAATCTTTCAAGTTATGATGCACATTTATTCGTAAAAGAATTAGGTGATCAAAAAGTAAATTGAATATAATACCGCAAGCTGATGAAACGTATATAAGTTTTAGTCAAAATATTGCAGTGGATAAATCTATACATAAACCGGGTGAATTCAGACTATTAACTCGAGAAATAAAATTTTTTGATAGCTTTAGAATTATGTCTACATCAATTGATAAACTCAGTTCAAATTTGAAAGATGAAAACTTAAAAAAATTATTAAAATATAATCCAGATAAATCAAGGTTCGCTCTCCTAAAACGTAGAGGGATCAATATGAATGGATGGATGATGACCGTAAATTCCATGAAACCCAATTACCATCAAAATCATCGTTTACAGTAGATTAAAGAATGAAATAATTTCAAAAGATGATGATCTATATGCGTTAAGAGTGTGGAATACATTTGTATGTAAAGCATTTAAAGATTATGATTTACTATATCTAAAACTTGATGTACTCCTTTTAGCAGACATATTTGAAAACTTTAGAGAAACTTGCTTGAATATTTATAATTTAGATCCTGCGCAGTTATACAGCTCCAGGATCAACTTGGGACGCTTTATTAACATAGACAAAAATAGAAATAGATTCACTTCAGGATCCTGATTTATTATTATTTGTTGAAAAGGGAATTCGCAGAGGAATCAGCACTATAACGCATAGATATGCAGAAGCAAATAATCCGTATATTCAAGAAACATATAACCCTAATAAGCCAACAAGTTATATAACATATGTAGATGCGAATAATCTTTACGGTTGGGGAATGAGTCAAAAACTACTAACCGAGAAATTTAAATGCTTAACAGGAAAACAGATTGAAAAAATCAACTATAACAATCCACCAGTTAGAAAAGGTTACATATTGGAAGTAGATTTGGATTATCCAAAGGAACTACATGAGTATTATTACGATTATCCGTTAGCGGCAATAAATATGATGATTGATAAAGTTTCTAAATTGACACCGAATCTATACAACAAAAAAGTATGCAGTATATTATAAGAACCTGAAGCAGTGTTTGGCCTTAAGGTTAGAATTAACTAAAATTCACAGAGTATTAGAATATGAAGAAAAAACTTGGATTAAACCTTCTATCGTTTTAGATACTAATAAGAGGAAATTTGATGATAACGAATTCGAGAAAGATTTTCAAGCTGATGATCAACAGTGTATGGGGTAAAACGATGGAAAATATAAGAAATCGAGTGGATGTAAAATTTGTGAAAACTGAACGAGAAGCTATGAAACTCGCTAGTAAACCGAATTTTGAATCCTTAAAAATATTCAATTCAAATCTGATAGCTTGTCATATGAAAAGAACCAAGTTGCCATGTAATAAACCCATTTATATACATAGGAATGTTTATAGGGGTAATGTCTCAATTACCGAATGCGTTTCTATTACCGAACGCAATAAGATTCCTACCTATATTCGGTAATAGATGGGCATTCGGCAATTGAGCCTACTAGATATCAGTAAAGCGTTAATGTATGATTTTCATTATATTGTAATTAAAAATAAGTATAAAAACAAAGCAAGACTGCTGTTCACAGATACTGATTCATTATGTCATTATATAAAAACCAAGGACTTTTACAAAGATATGAATAAATATAAAGAATTATTCGATACATCCAATTATCCTTTACTTCATCAACTATATTCAGAAACTAATAAAAAAACATTGGTAAAATGAATGATAAAATGAGTGGTATTCCTATAACAGAATTTGTAGGATAAAGATCAAAATTATATGCATAAAAAACGAGAAATAATAATGTTCAAAAGAAAGCAAAAGGGGTTAAAAAAGCTGTTGTAGAAAAAAAAATTAAAATGGAAGATTATAAAAAAGCATTATTCCAAAATCAAGTTATCTAGTGTAAAATGAATATCATTCAAAATAAGAATCTTAATGTTTATGCAACACAGGTAAATAAATAAGCATTATGCGGACAAGAAGATAAAAGAGTCATATTCAAAGATAAAATTCATACATTAGCACTGGGACACTATAAAATAGACTAGAAATATTCATGACTGATGAATTTTTTCGCTACCGCTAGTTAGTGTTTATTTTGAAGAAAATTAAACAAAACAACTCCCTCCGTACGCATCTCCTTCACACTTCTTCGCGAAAGTGTTCAGAGCATCTGCAGTCATTCGACTTACTTAGCTATATTCAACACTTAGGAAATATCAGAAACAACGAGGTCAGTTGTTAACGATTCCATCTTAGACTTTTAAATAATATTCAAGTAAGTCGGTCGAGGAATCGAACCCGAGTCCTCAGGACTTGAAATCAAGCCTCTGCAATTGAGACAACCAGGCACCAATAGCAACTAGTTCTGAGAGTTTATTTAAACAACTTTATAAAGTGTACGCATCATAAATCAATCTCTACAGCTTCGGTACTCTCGAAAAAGGCTTCTTATATGATATGCGTTTAGCTGAATTCTGCCACAAAGGGTTACTCTTGGTGTATGATATACTTGTTGCACCATGCATCATATACTATTGCACCATGCTACTGGGAGACAGTTCTAATCACTTGCTACAGTATACCTGAAAAATATTTTCTTTCACACGCGAAAGTTCTATAGAATTTTTCTTGTTAGGAGAGGGACTCAAGTATCTGGTGGGAGTCATGACTGGGCTAAGATGTATACTAATCTATTAATGACTATTCATTGCCCTCTAGTTAAATGTAGCAACTCTACCTCCTAAATAATAAGCTAATTTGATATTTTTACGGAGCTTTGTGCAAGGATCTCCGAGACTAGGTGACGCACGCCTTAATGTACAGTTGAAAATGTCTGTGGTCTTTCTCTTAAACCATTTGGTGAGTATAAGTATGAGTATAAGTATGAGTATAATATCAAATACAGACGCCAGAATCATTACGAGACGAAGCAAGTATCGATTGCATTTGAGAGCAAATGTAATTCATTATTCTTATGGAATTTTACTAGGTGTCTAGCCTCATAAGAAGAACATCGATTATAGGTAAAACGAAAATTGCTCGTTGAGGCTCGTAATTGTTCTGGCGTCTGTATTTGATGTTCTACTATCGTCCTTAGCCCGATATCGACCAATCACAGCCCCCGTTACCACCAGATATGGAACGTGAAAATCAAGCGCAGACGACCAGCTGATTTCTTCCGTTCCTGCCGTGACTGGAGTACATATCATATTTTGTAGTTTTAGACGCATTACAACACATTTTAGTTTCAAAACCGTTGAGATAATGAATTAAAAAAAAAAATAAAATAATTGTAGTCAATATGTGAAGATAAAATTTATTCTTTAGCTATGCGAATGCTGCAAACTGAATGCTGAGCAGGTGGCAGTTTGCGGAATGGAGCGCTGTATAACCAACGTTGGGTTTGCAATGACGCAAAAAAAGCACATGATTCGATGATAAATCAAATTGAAAAGACGGTTGGGACTCGTGAACAGTCTTTTCTTCCCCTATCCACTACAAAGCTTTCAAAAATTTTCTTCTTCCCTTCCTGGTATTGTTCCGTGTATGGACCGAACAGCAGTGAAAATACCAGCTAAAGTAAAAGCTCCGCTACTCGCTATGGCGTTGGGTGTTTTCTTCATAGAGCTGCGCACTGTTATATTATTAGTTGTAAGCGAGCAACGAAAGTTAGAATGCTTCATAATATTTAGGAATATAAAATATCGTAGTGTAAAGTTAGTTTCATTCTCACTCGAAAGTGTTTGATAGTATCCAATAGAAATGGATAGCCTACTGCGGCTTTGAAGCTCCCGCGATCTTGCCAAGCAAGAAAATTTTGGCCAGTTGAGCGCTTGGGTAAACAAGGCTAAATGAATTTTTTTAAGCGATACTTTTGTAGAAATGCTTAGAGAATGTTAATATTATGTAAAGTGGACCAAATCTGCACTCGTTAAATGTTTCTTTCTCGATGTTTTGGTTCTGCAGCTGTTTCTTTACTGCATTTAAGGGTAGTCCTAGAAGTAGAGAAATAAAGGAAAATCTCTTCTGGTGGGAAAGCGAAAATCGTTTGTGCATGTGCCTGTAGCTCACGAAGTGCATTTTTCCGTGGTTAATAGCAAATCTATGAGCTAAATACCCAGAACCGGGATGCACAAAACACCCTCAACGCTAAATGAAAATTTCTCCCTTAAACTGTTTAAATGTACTTATCCTGTGGACACCTTCAGTCCATTAAATCTCTAATGCGTAAAGCAGTTTCAAAGGCAATGATCGTCTCTGCAGGCCCTTTTGCGTGCAAATACTTAAAATCGTCTTTAGCCCGATATCGACCAATCACAGTCCCCTTTACAAGCAGAGATGGAGCGCGAAAATAAAACGCCGACGGCCAGCTGATTTCTCCCGTTCCTGCCGTGACTGAAGTACATGCCATATTTTCTTATTCTAGACGCCCTGCAACCAATTTTAGTTTAAAAATCGATGAGATCATAAATAAAAAAGTCATAGTAAATGTAAAGACAGTTTTTGCTCTTTAAATGGATTCTTTAGCTATGCGCATGCTTAGCAGCTGGCAGTTTGCGGAATAGAACACCGTATATTCAACGCTGTGTTTGCAGGAACGCAACAAAAATTCAGAAGATTAGATGAGAAAACTCATTGAAAAGACAGTTGGGAGTTGAGCGTTTCTTTCAAATAGATGTGCACTTTTATAATATTTTTAATCAAGCAACAAAATTTAGATCGCACCATACTATTAAGGAATATCAAAAGATTAAGGTGTAAAATCAGTTTTATGAGCACCCAAACTGTTTGACGGTATCCAATAAAACTTGGATACTACGGCTTCGAAGCTCGTGTGAAGTTGCAAGAAGTGCAAGAAATTTTTCTGCAAGTTGAGCGCTTGGGCAAACAAAATCAAAAGAACATTTTTAAGCTGTCCGTTTGTAGAAATACTTAAGATAATGTAAACAATAATTCAAATGAACCAAATATGGACTCGTTATGTTTCCTCTTCGATGTTTTGGTTCTGCAGCTGTTCCTTTATTGCATTTAAGGATGGTACTAGCAGCCACAACTTAAGTACAAAAGTAAAGAATTTTTTTTGTGGGAAAGCGAAAATCGTTTGGGAATCTGCCCGGAGCTCACAAAGTGCATTTTTCTGAAGTTAAGGGAAAATCTGTAAGCTAAATACACTTAGTGAAGTTTCGTGCATCCCGGCTCTAGTTATTAATGGACATTGTTAGATATGGGAAATGTATTAAAATAAACTTTGTATCTCCCTCTTTGTTTTAATGTTACTAAAAAATGAAAGATGCTAACTCGTAAAGCTGTTGTTCTGTAGTTTTAGCCTTATTTCATTGGCATCGGAAGTACAACCGATGACGATGCCCACCGTATTCCATCGCCGATGGCATTTTCAGTCATTTCATCGGACCATTTCTTCCTCAAAACACCATCGCCGATTGATACGATTTCCATCGGACCATCGCTATTGCCGATGGATTTTTGCGATGTTCCATTGTAACATCGTAGTTTTTAAGATGGCGATGGTCTACACGCCATCGCCAACGAATAATCGCCGGTGGCCATCGTGCGAGGCTCTGCCAATAACCACAACAAAAGGGAAGATAAATAATAAAACCCAGTAATGTTGAAAAATTAATTAAAACCACAGTAACACTGCACTGGTAGCAATGAACTAAAACTACACATTTAACTATGAGAAGAAAATACCAAGACATCCGGTAATTGATGTTGAACCATAACAATTTAGTGCTGATTCAACCCTATACGTATTACTGGAACCATTGAAAGCTAGAGATCGTGATAGTCAATATCATTCCAGATAACGGCTTAGATATATTACACCACTTCGTACCTACGTTAAAACACTTCATGGTTTCCTATGTTACATCACTTTTTGGCTGCCTGCGTTAAATCACTTCATGAGTGCCTAGATTACACCACTCCATGGGTGCTCACGTTCGGCCACATCACTTCATAGGTGCTTACGTTGCATCACTTTAAGATTGCCAACATTGTATCGTTTTATGAATGACTAGATTTGATCACTTCATGGTTGCCTAAGTTAAATTACTTCATGGTTGCGGAAGTTCAATCACTTCATGATTGCCTAAGTTAAAATAAACACTTCATGGTAGCCGGAGTTTAATCACTTCACAGTGGCCTACGTTACATCACTTCAGGGCTGCCACTGATATATCACTTAGCAGCTGTCAAAGCTACAACACTTCACGGTTGCCAATGAAATGTAACTTCACTACTGCCAATGCTAGATCACTTCATTAATTTCAGTGCTACATAATTTCTTGGTTGCCAATGCCAGCTCATTTCACGGCTGCCAATGCTATATCACTTCACTGCTACCAGTTTATATCTCCTCATCGCTTCCAATGTCAGCTCATTTCACGGCTGCCATGGTAGCCACTTCATGGTAGCCGGAGTTTAATCACTTCACAGTGGCCTACATTACATCACTTCAGGGCTGCCACTGATATATCACTTAGCAGCTGTCAAAGCTACAACACTTCACGGTTGCCAATGAAATGTAACTTCACTACTGCCAATGCTAGATCACTTCATTAATTTCAGTGCTACATCATTTCTTGGTTGCCAATGCCAGCTCATTTCACGGCTGCCAATGCTATATCACTTCACTGCTACCAGTTTATATCACCTCATCGCTTCCAATATCAGCTCATTTCACGGCTGCCACTGCTACATCACTTCTCTGCTTCCAATGCTAGATCACTTCCTGGCAGCCAGTGTTTCATCTCTTCAATGCTATCAATGCTTCATCAATTCATGGCTGCAAGCTGCTCCAACTCACCATTCAGCTCTGCTGTCTGTTCTTCTTTTTCTCCCTTAGCCCGTATACCAAATTAATTTCATTAACATTTCCATCAGCTGTATAGTTGACATTTCACTACAAATTGAATATATCACGAATTTGAGAAGCATCTTTTTTACCACGTGAGACTTTTTTTGGTAATTATTGCGAAATAATTTTACTCTCCTGCATATAGCAAACGATGTCATATACAGTTGTTTCATGTAATCGCCCTTCAAGCCTTACTATTTTTGTGAATTTGTTGAGTATAGAAGTTTTACAAATATCTACAGGTTTGCCAGTCATTACTGAATGCAAATGAATTAAGCAAAATAAAATAACATCAGTATGAAAAAGTAATTGGAGGACACATGAAACTGCGTGGGCGACACCGTGCAGTCAGGGACCGAAAGCTGGCTTTGGGGCCAGTGTCTAGTCAATCTATGGTGTGGTCTATGGCTTAGCATTTTAATATTGAAAACAGCTAAAATTGACAGTTAAGAACAGTTAGAGAGAAATCCACTCCGCCAATTTCAGTCGAGTTACGGCTGCCAGCTTAAGTACAGTTGCGAGCATAATTAAGGGACAAAAATAAAAATTCAATATCTCAAAAACTGCCGAAGGTTCAACGCTGAAATTTTAACACAAAAGAGGTATTGGAATATCTAATAATATGCTAAGAATTTATTACAATCCGAAGGATAAGAAAAAAGTTATGTATATTTAACTTATAATTATGAATTTAGTGTGAGCAGAATTAAGGGACACTTAACAAAAAACGCAACAAAACAACA
>LQNS02001155.1:3499728-3511650 GCA_001587735.2 Parhyale hawaiensis
ATAAACTATTACAAAGCCTTACGAAACACTAAACACTAGTAAAGGAAGGGTTCAACATGATACATACAAATTTTCAGGAACGGGCTGCGACAAATAAAGGAGTTAGAGCAAATTGATCATTTTTCTTCATAATCGAAAATGAATTTTCAAATGCTCATATTTCGACCACTTCAAAGTACGAATTTTTTTAATCATACTTACCTTCGATGGATCCCAATCATATTTACAGGGTTAGTACTAGAAGGATGAGACTTTCTTTCTGTATTTTTGTCATTGCTGACACTTCCTTTACGGGGGGGAGGAGGGTGCGCACGATTTGCCCCGGGTTTCCGACGCGCACGATTTCCCCAAGTCGACTCTACTTGTTGACTATCGACTTCCAAATCGCACTGACGGGTCTACAAAAGTGGACCTACATCCCATCAATACGGCATACTATCGCTGTTAATAAATCTCATCAAGGCCAGCCCTCTGGGGTAAGTATATTGTAGCGACCTTTTCTCTGAGAATAATTATATGGATATTAGTCACCCAAAAGCTGACTCAAGTGCGTTTTCTGCAGGAGATATTACAGCTGAGGGCAGTTCTTGACAACGTGGCTTGTTTCTAGTGTTAAGCAGGTTTATTGTACAATGTACAATACATACTTCCCCTTCTGTTCCGTCAGGTGGGCCGCCTATTGGCGAGAAGTGACTCATGTCGTGGGACTTTCAATTGCTCGCGTGTAGGGGGCCACAAAGGTGTCCCTCCGCATCAGCGTTTCTTTCTCCTGTCTTTCGTTTTTAGTCAGCAATGCGCCGCGAGACTAATCATACAATCGTGTCGCATTTTAGGAAATAGTCTACGCCTTATTTCCTACCAGTAGCCCTATGGCTACTTGAGAGCTATATGGAATTCATCTGAGGGTGCATTAAACGAGGCTAAAACCACCGAGAATTCTGTGCAATGTGACTTCCATTGCTCCGATATTAACCTTTTACTGCTACAACTCCTATTCTAATTTTCCCTAATTTAGTTGGAGATCACTGTGTGTATTAACTTCAATTCCTGTGATTATAGTCAGCTATGCGTACACGGCTTGTCTTTCAAGCCAGTTGGAACTTTTTATTACGACATAATTTTCGTGTTCTGTACCTGGTTTGTTTGTACGTTGATCTTGTGTGAACAAACACCCTCGTGCTTGAGTTCAGAGTGCCTATCGTCATACGATGTCCTTTTTTATTCCTCTGTAGCCTCGGCTAATATCACATTTGTTGTGATAACGTAGACTCGAACTTCTGAATGTTATAATGATAAAATTGATATATACTGTTAAAATTCGTATTCTTTTACCTTCATTTTCGACGGCGGGATGTTCTAGGGTGTAGAATAATAATAATAATAATGTGATGAATAAAAACTAAGCCGGATCATTGCAATACCTAAGAAACCGTAGCTATGCCCCTGTACTTTAGCTCTTCTTTCAGCCTATTTATTTTACATTTTATTGCCGTATTTGTAAATAAAAAACTAATTTTTATTTTGGACAGTAAACAGCTGTGATTGTGTGTAAATGTTTACCCTTCTTCTTCATGAAAGCCAACGTTGAGCGTATTAATAGAGCAAGTGACAGGAATAAACGATGTACCACCGCTTGTTATCTCCCCACGTGACGTCACAGCTGAGAAGCGGCGAGCGGGTTTGCAACGCGACCTGCGCGTGAGTTAACCTTAACCTGTTCCCGTTGTTCAGCCATGGCCGCGGCTATGCACGCCCTAGCTCAGGTCAATTTGGTTCGGAACGAGGTGACTGATGCCCGCCAGGGAGTAATAATAAAGGGAGAACCAGACACACATAGGAAGAAAAAGAACGCGCGTGAAAAGACGTGTTTTAATATACTGTAACTTGCTTCAAAATAAATAAGAAAGGTTAATGAATGTACGTTAGGAATAGGGCCATGGGGCCTTTTTTCCTACCGGGGCTTTATTCATGTGGTTCTCCCGTTATTAGAACTCCCTGGATGGCAGCCTAATAACGCTCCCGGCACCCGATGATCGCGGTAGCTTCTCGGTTGCGCAACATCGTTTCTCGACTGTGTGCCTACCATATGCCCCCTTCTTTCCTCCGAAAATTGAACTGGGTTGTTTGTGCGAAAATCCATTGTACACAATATTGCAACCACTGCGTTGCTATCGTAGTGCCATTTTTGATCTTAACGATTAGAGTAAAACGAGTCCGTGCCAGGGTTTCTGCGAACATTTACACCTGCATTCCTGTTATTTGCTCCCTTACTTTATCCCTCCTTTTCCTACTACAGCACTAAACCATCAAAATAAACTTTCGCACACTACGACGTTGCTATTGCCATGTTCCTCTTCTCTAGAGAAAGGATAAAGAGTGAATGCCAATAATTTCTTCATCTCTATACTTAGTCACTGGTCAATATTTTTGGTTTTACAAATTTCACAGGTGATGAAAACTTTCTAAAAGTAAAACATATATATTTGGCCCTAGTAACTCTGCTACAGCAAAGAGCTATGAGAGAACCTTGCAGAAACCATCTGTGTGAGAACTGATTGGTATTTTTATGAACAATAATATGAAATCGGGAAAGCGTGCCATTTTAGATCCAAAGAAAACGTGATGAAACAAAATCTTAGGCGTCAGGTCGCCTGTGGAGCTGCGCCGGCACCAGCAGCGCAGCCCTGGTCTCCATGTGCAGTCTTGTTACTGAAAAAACATAAATAAAAAACTTAAAATAAAATGTATGAGAGAAATTTAGGTACCTGTGACTATCAATATTGTGAGGCCAGCATTACACGTTAAGCTTTTCAATGTTTCACTCGTCCATTCGTTCGACTGTAGTAGGTACCGCTCCGTAGAAACAACAGTAATATGCACAGATTTCCGAGTTTCATATTTCACTCGAAACATGGAGAGATGTCCGTAACTTAAGCGTAGTGACGCAAAGGAAACCCATTTGAGGCATTGGACGGTTAACATTTCTAATGACTCTGTGACGTAAACACGTTTGTGTTGACAGCGGCGAGATAAAAAATTCGAATGAGTGGATACGTGTGCGCGTCGAGAAGACTAACGTGTAGATAGGTGGAACCTAAGGAAAATGGCTTATATTACGATGGATGGTGCAGTAACCATAAATGAGTCATGTCTTATTCAGAAACTATTACTACATTGTACAGTGCTAGTTCAAAAATAGAAGGTACTTCATCGACTTTGTCTCTGCTGCTGCACCTTTCAGCGGGGGAAGAATCTTTTATGAAAATACGAGAGAACAGTTACTTTTGATGATAGAAAATAATATCTACAATATAATTAACGACCGATGTATATTTATCTGTATGTTTATTTATCCATTTTCTATCACCCTTTAACAAATTAGATTGGCGAAAATAGAGGTGACAAAGACGGTATGTTGGATACGGGGGTCGCACTTGGGTGCTCCAGGTGAGGGACCTGAGCTCGCCTGCATGACCGTGTCTGGACATGTTCATTTTTCAACGGTGCTACGGGTGATGTCACTTGACTACGCTTCATAATACACATCCAATTATTCTAGGCAGAATGCTGAATTTTCATTTAAGAAGTCTTCTGAACAGTAACAAGCACAGGAGACAGCGGTGGGTTTTCCTGAAGGGCTAACTTATTGCCGTCATTTATAATGACGGCTCGGGGCACTATTTACACAATGTCAAAGGTAATTCGAATGAGTGTTCCGTCGCCTTTCTGCACCCTTATTCTGGAAAGTGTTTGGTGTAGCTCGTACTGAAATCCTGGGTTACTAACACCAGGGCATGTTATGGTAACGTAACGGGTAAGACAGACCGTGCATGTAATTAACAAAATTGGTACTGGTGTGCCGTGACGTCATCAGGACCGAACCAATCTACATAACCAGAAATTGTATAATCGTTCAATTTTTTTTTCTAGAAAGTTATGAATTGGTTATCGAAATATCTTTTTATCCCCTTTAATTTATCTTCTTAGTTATAAATAATCCACAGAGCTGAAAATTATAAAGAAGCAGCAAACGACGAGAGATAAAAAGCGACAGCAACGCAATGAAGTGAATACGCAGCATACACTCTCGTCTCACTAAACTTCCCGCTTCAATTTTTGTCCTGTAGAGGGTGTCTGCTACCATAAAAAGTCCTCATGTAGGGCACAAACGTTGGCACCTGGGCATAAGAAGAGCACTATGAGCGTTACGTGACTTGTGACAGCGGCTCACAGTTTTAGCAAGTTAATGCAACTATCGACCTCGTTCTACATAGATCACGGCTGCAACCACTTAAGCATCATATAGAATGCGTTATCTGATAAAATTTACGTATTCTTAGGTAACTGCAATCACTAATAGAAAATGATGGGATAGTAAACCGTAGTTGTTTTATCCAACCGCTGCTCAACTTCATCAATAAATTACTTGGGAGCTCGACTCCCTTACGCCACAGCATAATGGCGGATAGTTATTTTTTCAAAATAAAAATTATTATCTCTCTATTATAGCCGTTACCGTTGTTGTTCCCTAAGTAATACAGCTTGACCGTGAAGTCCGGGAACAAACATTGTGAAGAAAAAAACGGAGCGAGAAATTTAACTCATAGGCTTAAGCCAGAGAAGTTGTTAAAGTTATAACTACTGGACATGAATATGACACAAAGAGCTGAGGTACTAATATCAAGCGACATTATAGAGGAGCAATGAGCAATGTTGAGCGACGCTGTGACACCGGTAGGAGAACTCTGAGACGACCCAAAGGGAGAACTTAAAACATTCAATTGCACACCCACTATATATGTTACGTTACTTACTTGATTAATAACTTTACCAGACAGAAAAGTGATGGGTACAGGTTTTTATCCATGCCTATTTTAATGTTACTCTCTTTTTAGACTCCCAGCCTCTATCTTACCTTCCTCGTTCCTTTCAGACTTGCCGTTCCATACGCAGTGATCGTCCGAAAACGACTCCCCAATTTGTATAACTCACTGCATGTCCCTAGACATTGCGCACTTCAGGACTACTCTTGCTTCTAGAGATGCTCAACTCGGTGAATCAGCGTGCTAACACTGTGATTTTGTGGATTTACTAAAATATAATAATCTCCCCTCTATCCATCTTGTGTTATCGTGCTTCTGCTAGCCGAAATTGCCATCGGCTTCAGATTTTTCGACATGCATTAAAATGCATACTGCATAAATTTAGTACATGTTTGGTAAATTAAATGTAAAAATGATCTTGTATTTGACTCTTCTGTTAGAGGCACAGCATATCCATCAACGATCGGTAAAGCGACTGGAATTAAACAACAACAGACTGACTGCTCTAGAAACGTCATCAATGGAAACGGAGAGGGTAATTTTGCCTTATCTCTAGCATCTGTTACAAGTATTCATTTCTCAACTTTAGCTTGACTGCCAGATGCTCTTCCCAAAGTGATTGCCTCAAACACGTACGAAAAACCCAATCCTGCTCTTCAAAATATGGTTTTCTACCGTGTCAATAGTAATCGGGCCCCGACTAACTTCTTTGATTAGATCCAAAGTAACGAGAAGAATGGTCCTGCCTGAACTTCCATCCCTGCTAAACAAAGCTAATGAGCTTAGCTTAACTCGCTGTGTCACGCAACGGTGTCTCAACTCAAGTGCTCCGCGTTGACTCGAGAGCCGTGGATGACATCGGCACTACTGACCTTTCAGTGAAGTGGCAATTTGCAGGCGTATCTGTGCCAGAGCGAACACTTCTGGTCATACCAATGGCCGTCCTTACTCTCTGCCCGTAACTGAGAAATGGAGAAATTCACATGGTCAGCAGTTTTCAGGAACTGTTCAATGGATAAATTACTGGTATGGATCGTATGGGTGCGGAGGTCAGCAGCTGTTCTAACCACCACCCTCTCCCCTTCGATTCGTTTTCTGAAGGTATATCCAACTGGGTAGAGATTAAAAAGGAAGTGAGATCCTACCGTAGACAGCGTTGTTGCACTGACAATTGAAATTCTAGTGTCAAAATAATAGAAAAGATGGGTACAAAATAATAAAGAACTGGAGGACTCTGAGAGCGCATACCTCCGCCAAGCGAGGCAACGGTAGCAAAAAATTCAAATTTGCAGTGAAACCATGATTTTCTTCGTATCAACTCCAAGATCTGGTCATTTGTGCCTTTTGATAGTAATAACAGCTTGTGAAATTTTCTTGAAGATCTGTTCATAACTTTTCGAGTTATGCTGCTAACAAACGGTATAACAAACATGAGTCAAGCATAGAAACGAACGAACCGATCTGCACCAAAATTTAATCATTTATGTCTTTTAACATTACTAACAACCCCTATAAATTTCATAAAGATCAATATATTGTTTTTTGAGTTATTGTGCTAACAAGCATAAGATTAAAAACAGTGACGAACGAACAAAGGGATCATAGCCAAAATTTAATCATTCACTCTTCGTTTTATAACTAATAACTCTCGTGAATTTCATAAAAATCCGTCCATAACTTTTTGAGTTATGGCATTGAGAAAAATGAGGCAGACAGACAACAGACGGATGGACAGATCTTCACCAAACGTTATTCATCTGTTCCTCCAAACATACATAACAGTCCCTGTAAATTTCATCAAAATGTGTTCATAACTTTTTGAGTTACCTTGGTGACTGACAAACAGCAAACAGACAAAGAAACAGACAGACAAAAAGACAGGTAAACCCTCCTTGGCGGAGGTAATTAAGAATGAGGCAAGTAGGGAGGGCGGAGGGGAGGGGCCGCTTGAACAGGAAGCAGAGGCGAGTCGTCCAGGGCTGCACCCAGGCAAATAAGCCTAAAAATCAAAGTCGATCACACATACCACCACCCATGGATACATCACCATGAAATGAGTAACATCCACGCTGTCTTGCATCTTAAGAGGCTAACCTATCCACTGCCGTTTATACCATTGATCACCATGCTCCCTGGACCATGGTTGAATAATATAACGTAATAATAAAACGTAGACTAACCTCTAAGCATCGCTCATAGCTTTCTCCACTATTGGGCCTTCCAGAAATCCAGCTCTGGAACACCACACGGGAACAGTCTCGCCATTGGGAAAATCCGCCATTCTCATCTGGTCTGGCACCGAGCCAAATATGGGTCTCGTTGGAGTTCCGTGTTGATCCTGCAGAAAAAAAAAACTTCAACAACTTTGCTTGTCTACAGTTGATGACCAAATCGTAACCATGGTTCTGATAGATGAGCCACTCCTTAGGGAGGGGTTGTCAACGCTACTTACGGCGAGCTGTGTCTCGTTACAGCTCGTTTACTGAAACGAATAGTGGGCCGTTGATGGCAGCTCAGACGCTAGGTTTGGCTACAGAAAATCAACGTAACACGTAAACTATTGTTATTGGTCCTTGTCTCTGCCTACTTTCGTATTTTTTTCTTAACATTAGTGCGTCTTACTGCTGTTACATATGAAGTGCAGACGAACTCTCGAAATGTAAATAGGAATATTATAAGAAAATGCCTCACTTTCGAGAGGAGTTCTATCGCACTTGTTTCCCCTACAGTAGAAAAATATTTTCTTCTGCTAACACCATTGGAAATCACGGAATTTTACAGTCCAATATTCAAACAATCAACTAAGATTTACTATGCCTTTTTGCTTGTCAGTTTATGTGACATCGGTTATTGCTTAACAGCATTAGGACATTTCTTGGCCAATTTCTGAACTTCTTACTAAATTAATTTATAGCGTTCAACGATATTCCAAAATCTTGTCATATGAAGTGTTAAATAATGAAGTGCACAACGCCGTCAAAAATAAAATAGCAAAGAGACTGTTTTTAGAGCTCAAGTAGCGATTCAGTTTTCACGGTTGTAGCCGTAATTTTACTATAGATGGATAACTGAACTATAGCTACATACGAAAGTGAAGAATTTGTCTTCCAAGTGATACTAACAAGAATTGGGAAAGACGAAGTATTGCAATACTGTAATCGAAGTTTTTTCTTCCAAAGTAAAACAGTGCGATAATCTGCATTGCTGCATCTGAGCCTTGAAATATACACGACATCCCAAGTGGACGCTGCAAGTTCAACTCCACCGCGCAAATGCACGCCACAATCTTAGTTTAAACGTCAAGTGAAACGAGCAACGATCGTAAAAAAAACACATGCTAACGAGAGCCCGGGGGACGGCACCTGTGCTGCATCATAGTCAAAACTTTTCTCCTAAGATGCTTCGGCTGTTTTCATCGCTACAGACACCAAAATAAATAAATAAAACTTCCTGCCTATCCACCTAAAGAATTTATACCTACAATGTATCATCGCAACCACGACTTCTTTCATTAACTTCTGCGTTTGTTAACGTGTTGAATTGCTGCCTTTTGTGAGAGCATGAAATGTGTATAGTCTGTCATCAAATACATTGATAGCTCTGTAGATTTGAGCAGTTCAAACAAGTTAAACTCAGCCGAAAGGAGCCAGTGCACCGCTGATAACAGGATCGATAAGCTTTTATTATGAGTAGGCGCTCGTGGAAGTTGTACCCCGTATTAGTAACAGGTGGCTGTATGTCCATATTCTGACAAGTAAAGGCAAGTCACAAGATACTCCTAAGGCGAGACAGTCGCAATTAATAGATAGAAACGTCATGCAAGCAGAGCCCAAGCCCTAAATTAACTCTCGAAACGTGTTGGTTCCTTATCCACAGAAGCAAACGCTTGGTATTGGTGCACGCTGTAGCTCCTGCATACGATCACTACACATTAGTGCACAAGTGCAATGACAAGAAGGGTGGCCGACACAGGTGGGGAAAACTTGCCTATGAGGAACGAGTTCTCCTCTTCACTGGTGATGGAGGCGAGGACGCTGCCGTGCATGGAATCACACTGAGCTCTAGCGTACTCCCAAGTCCCCTTATCGGACGCCGGGGATACGAAGATGCAGGAGCTTTGAACTGCTTGCCATCCGATGGGGCACTTAGTAAGACTGGGAACTTCAAAACTGCCTGGAACATCGACCACACAAGTTGTAATTACAGTAGGCTTTAGAGCACTCTGAGAGCGCATACCTCCGCCATGCGAGGCAACGGTAGCAAAAAAAAATACAAATTAGCTCTGAAACCATCATTTTCTTTGTATCAACTCTAAAATCTTATAATTTGTGCCTTTTGATAGTAATAACAGCTTGTGCAATTTTCTTGAAGATCCGTTGATAAGTTTTTGAGTTATACAGCTAACAAACGTTATGACATACATGAGTCAAACATACAAACGAACAAACCGATCGGCCCTCGGGACGTCTGCCTTCCATTCTTACTTTGCTTCCTGGTACTATTGCTAATGGGGCTTTGTTTTGTTCTTCCTCGCCCTCGCTGACTTACTGTGCCCATGCGCGTTGATTTTGTATGGGAATGCCCTCGTGAATGAGATCTAAGTTTATATCAACATACTACATGTCCCTCTCTTTTTCTTACTCGAAACACCATAGCCGTGGGTAGAGTGGCTCAACCAACTTACCTAAAAATCAAAAGAACTTGATTATTGTACACTGTCGTGTGTTCATATGATTATGTACAGTGGTTCTATGTTTCTGCATTTACTAGAGTACCCGGCCGTCAAAGACAACGGCAATAATTTTCTTAAATAAGATATTTTATTGTTCTCGTTTATGGTGCGGGTTTCGTAGGAAAATATATGCATTATATCTGTAGGCGGCTTGATCATCCATTAAAGTAACGAGTGTTGTGCCTTTATGAGTTTGGAAAGGTAAAATTTCCCTCTGCTAGTAAAAACTAGAATATATAGGTATTAGTTAAGAAATGCTTGAAAGCACCAATGAATTATATTTCAATTAAATGAATTCAACGTATATGCACAGTGCTTACTGCATCCTGGACACCAGCAGAAAGTTGAATCATCAGGATCGAAATTTGTCTGTAATATGGACAGAAAATAGTCTGGTCTGTGCTCAACGTTAAGTTTCGACTGCTGGGAAGAAATTCAACTTAACTAAAGAATATGCGAAAAACTTTTGGATGACAGCATCAAAAACTCTATCAAGATAGAGCCTTTCATCTACCGCGCTCAAAAGCATAATATAACATAATATCGAGCTACTTTCTGACGTGATGCGGATCAGCCAACGTTGAAATCCAATCAATGAAGACATTTAGAGCTTCTTTGTATCGAAATTGTATTTGCTCTCACTTCCAGACGTACAGTTTCAGTACATGATCAACGATGCACCAGCGAAGCGATTTTTCACGGAGCAGTAGACGCAACAACTACTGTATCCAGCTTACTTTTTTGTAAGTTGGCGAAACAATTTTTGCTTGAGACATAAAGGCAGGCGCATTCGCTGCGGGGAATATAATTAAATTCGGTGATGCTTCACTGTTTGCTAATATAAACTGATAAATAAATAACTTTGATTAAGAACACAATCGGTTCACATATACTCTTACATGTGCAAAGAAGCCAAAGTTCATGCTAGCGATTAGGCCTAATCACAAATACTGGCAGCCACGCACAATGAGAATTCATGGATACACTCAACCTACACCTGCAGACACGAATGACTGCCCTGAAGCAGCTCGTTCTCACACAATGGCACAGGTAGTAAATAAGAGAGCAAGAACAGTTTACTGCGATCGTACAGAGAATTTACCAGTGTCTCAAACTCACACCTTCAATGTGTGGTGGAGACACATTATTTTATGATAAGTAACCTAGCTCAGGGACTTGTAACCATGATCATAGTGCAAATTGCAACCAGAGCCCAGTCTATAATATACAAACAGGCTCACGTATAGTTCAACCTCCGCCAAGGAGGTTCTGTTTTCGTCGAGTCTGTTATTATGTTTGTCAATATGTCTGGCATCTAGATAACTCAAAAAGTTATGGCTGGACTTAAACGAAATTCACTGGGATTATTAGGTATGTTAGGAGAAATAGATCATTAACTTTTCGCAAAGATCCGCCCATCAATATGTTTGCTTATTTGCCTGTTTCATTTTTTACTGTCCTAACTCAAAAAGTTATAGATGGATTTCTATAAAAATCACGTGAGTTGTAAGGCATATTACGGAGAATGAATGACACTTTTTTGTGATTATCTGTTAGTTCGTTTGTTTTGTGGCTGTGCTTAATTTCATGTTTGTTAGATTAGATTAGATAGGCGGCAGTAGACGAACCAAAAGGCCCATTCCCAAAAAGACACCGGGACTTACACCCCGGCCCTCTATGATCTATTGCCATTATGTTAGTAGGATGTAGGGGAATGGAGAAACGAGTGGAGAAAAAATGGAAGACGAAAGAGAAAAAAGAAAGGAGAAATAAAAAAGAAGGGAGAGAAGAATCTATGCCAAAGCGATGGGCCTTAATGCCCGCAAGCATGATCGATGGCCGCTGATATGCGGAGCTTAAATATATAGATGGAGCGGAAGTGAGAAGAAGTCAGCTTGAAATAGCCTGGGAAGCTTTGGCCGTTAAGTGCTTGCGACTCGAGGGGACGGAGTTCTTAGCAGTGGAGGATGTATCTCCCAATATATGTCAAGACGATTTTTAAACGAGTTGACTGACTCCGCACCCACAACGTCGGAAGGGAGTCTATTTCAAATGCTGACTATGAAATAGGGAAAGAACTGCTGACTTAAGGGTGTTCTTCGAGCTTTATACTTTAGTTTTTGGCCGTTGTTTCACAAGCGATCATCGGGGTCTCTTTCAAAGAGTCCCGTTATAGGTACCTCGTTGAAGCCATTCAAGTACTTGAATGTTTTTATCAGTTGCCCCCTGAATCATCTTTGCTCGAGAGAGATCAGACCCAGTTCTTTCAGGCGACGTTCATACGACTTGTTTCTCAGCTGAGGTATCAGTTTCGTTGCTCTGCGTTGGACTCTCTCCATGTTATCGATATCTTTACAGAGATGTGGC
>LQNS02001155.1:3517660-3531262 GCA_001587735.2 Parhyale hawaiensis
TTTATTCTCATTGTAGGTGGCCACCAATATTTGTGACTGGGCCTAATTACTAGGTTGAATTTTGGCTACTTTGTTTGTACCTGTAAGCTTGTAAGCATATTTTGTGAACCCATTGTGTTCTTAATAAAAGCTAATTATTATAGGGGAATAAGAGCTGCTGATAAGCGTAAGCGGGAAAGTAAGGAAACAGCTAGTCAGAGAAAGGAGGGCATAAGGATAAGAGCACGACAAAGGATCAATGGAGAAAACGAGGAAGCAAGTCGGAGACGTAAAAATTCCGCGCCGGTCTATTTTAAGCAAACATATCGATTATGGCGAAAATTTATCACGCACGGGTCCACTAGTATTTTGGATATACGCCGAAAACAACCGCGAACAAATAAACACAATCTCGTACAGAACGCTTCAACCAGCTGGTCAGTTTCATCAATATAATAGCCCCAAAAAATTAAACCAACTGACAATTTCGAAGAATATAATAGGTACTCACCTGCTTCACCTGGTCCTTGAATTGTAGGGAATAACTGTACATGGATGAGCAGAATCCCTGTTCATTGAAGGTCACATTCGCTTGGAAGCCAGAGCCTCTTGATGCTCTCGTGATCTCCACTATGAAATCTGCCAGCTCGGATTCTGCCCACAATGAAAGAGGTAACAGCTAGGTCATTTAGTGGAAAACATCTTCAATCTGAGTTAATTTAGGCATCCTAATGTGTTGATTCCCCATTTTGGTAATTATTGTGCTCTAAACCAATTCACCATGGTTTCTACTAGCAAATGGAGTATATGTAATGCTGAAAGTTTCCTTCGAGAAATGCTTGGCAATGGAGACTACATATACTGAAATACTGCTAATGGCAACTTCTTGTATATCAACATTAGTGGAACCAAACACATACACACCTTCCCACACGAACGGATGCACTCACCCTCTATATACTCCACCGTTGTTTGCACTGCGTCTCCACCCTGAAGTCCGCCAATATAAGGCTTGAGGGTGAAGCTTGTTTCCCCGCACAGGTTCACGTGCGTGGTCACGGTTGAGCCGTTCGACACCTAAATAGTAGTAAAGGAAACAATGAACTGACGATCCATTTCTATAGTTGTAGGAGACAAGCATTGTGTGAGGAGAAAAATGTGGCTACGAGCTATAGCCTCGTAGCTTGGTGTGATTTTAAAGAAGTTGGGCTTTTGTCGAGTCTCTTTATATGTATAATTAGAATAACTGTGAAAATGACGACAACATGACTTTTATCTAAAAACTTCCTGCATTTAACCATATGTCGCAGAGTACGATACTACTCTACAGCTTTCTAATATAGTCGTATTAGTTCATGATCATACTCTATCCGCCCGCGAGTACGTTGAAAACTAGCGACCATTGACGGACGATATATTCCGAAATCGAGGCTAATCAGCGGTCAAAAACTTGGCAGTCCTGTACTATGGGAAAGGATTTTATTTCTCAAATCAACCTTTTCAATCGCATGATTATAAGTGAGAAAAAGTATGAGATTTCGATCGCTAACGCATTATCAAGGTAATTAAACAAGGAGAAAACGGCGGTGGCGGACTGCATTCGGCGGTCAGGGACGAAAATACTGAAATTAACCAATTAATCTAATTTGAATTATATACCCGCTCGCACCGGCCACCACTGGGTCTGTTACACTTCAAGTTGATTCCGGGATCGAAAACGTTGACTTGAAAAACAGACTTCGTCGTCGCACTACAGGAACGCCAAATTGTCGATCGTGCAGATTTAAGTCCGATTTTACAGATAATACACTTTCGTAGAGCATATTCGATGTGCGTCTGCCCCGTTGTTATGAGAATAGCACTATTCGAAAGGGGAATCACGGATCCAGCTTGCTTGTAAACAGGTAATAAAAGATAATCTAATGTTTCCCCATAAATCAAAATAATACCCCATCTACCGAACTTTCCATACAAAGTAAGCGGCAGCTGTGTGGATATTTACCTTAATATTTTAGAACTAAGCTAAATAGATACAATCGTGGACAAAGAACTAGTACAATTTCGTAGAGATTGCCTCAACAAACTGTTCAGTTTCAACAATAAAACGGTAAAAAACTGATAATTTCTAAAAAATATTACAGGTACCCACCTGCTCCACCTGGTCCTTGAACTGTAGGGAATAACTGTATAAGGATGAGCAGACGCCCTGTTCATTGAAGAATACGGTCACTTGAAAATCAGAGTCTCCTGCTGCTCTCGTGATCTCCACTTTAAAATCCGCCAGCTGTGATTCTGCCCACAATGAAAGAGGTAATCACTAGATGAGTGAAAAACATTGCAATTTGAGTTACTTTAGGTGTCCTAGTGTTACTGATTTTGTCAAGTTTTCTAGTCTATTCCAATTTATCGTGGCATTGCGTAAACTCCGCTAAGGAGGTTATTTTTGGTCGTGTTTGTCAGTCAGTCTGTTAAGTTGCCCGTCGGTTACCCCCATAACTCAAAAAGTTGTTAATAACGGTTCTCTACGAAATTTACAATGACTGTTAGGTATGTAAGGAGGAAAAGATTATTAACTTTTGGTGGAGATCCATTGAACCGTTTGATTATTTGTCTTTTTATTCTTGGTAAGATAATTTAAATAGTTGTGGATGGATCTTTGTGAAATTTGCACATATTATTTGAAGTGTTAGGAAGAGCAAATGATCAATTTTTTGTGATGATCTTTTCGTCTGTCTGTATCTCTATTTGTGTTTGCTTGTCAGCAACATAGTCCAAAAACGTATGAATAGATCTTCATGAAATTTACAGGAATTGTTTGATATATCCAAAGATCGAAATAAATGGCCAACTTTGGTGATGATCGGTTTGCTCGTTTGTGTATGTTACTGATGTTTGTTATAATGTTTGTCAAAAATTTAGTGGTAGATATTTATGCTATTAGTAAGATTGTCAGCAATGGTAATAGGTACAAAAATTATTTTTTTGAGATTATCGCTTCCCTTGTTAGGTCTTTTGCTTGTGTATTTGTTTTATAGTACCTATACCTCCAGAAATTACCAGCGGATCATTAAATAATTATCATAACGATTATTGGTGTTGAGAGGCACGCATGATCAAAATTTGCTGAAGATAAACAAGAAATACTAGTTTCAAGACGAATTTGATTTTTCCATTAACATTGCGGTGCTTGGCGGAGGTGTGCGCTCTCCGAGTGCAGTGCTTTAGTTATATATTGAGTAGTTTAAGTCTCCGTTTTCACAATTGTCAGAAGTAGCAGAGTTTGCTGGTGTTTCATGCCGTACTGTTTGGCGAGTCTTCTAGTAATGGAAACAATCGGGTGCAAACGGCAATGTTGGGCGTAACTGCGGTCGCGAAATACAGACAACAATATTAGCTTCGTCACTTTGGATAGGGTTGCAGGTGCTAGAAATAGCCCACTTATATTGAGCCGACTAAAATCTCCATTATACGGACTGAACTAAGTTTATGGAAGTTTCACAGGTAACTGATTGAAAATCAACGTCTGGAACCTGAATTAACAAGTCGGTGCCAGGGCGCCTGTGTGAAGATTCGGAAGTCAAGCCTGAAAAGCCAAATTTCACTGCCCACAACGCCTTATACACACCAACATACTCACTCACCTCCAACATAGTCCGCTGTAGTTTGTACTGCGTCTCCGCGCTGTAACCCGTCGACGTAGGGAGTGAGGGTGAAGTTCGTTTCCCCACAGAGGCTTACGCTTGAGGTCACAGTCGAACCGTTCAACACCTGAAGCGTCGTGAAGGAAGCAACAGATTGATGATCCACGTTTATGGGTACAAAGAACATGCATACTAGCAGAAGAGAAACGTAACATGAGGAGGACCCTCGCCTATCATGATTTTCATAGAGCTGAGACGCTGTCGAATGATTTTAAGATTGTAGAATAACATTGACATGTGCAGTAAAGCTACTAATATTTAAAATATAGAAAGAATGTTTAACATATAGAGTAATGCAGTTTCCTAAACTACTGTACCATTTCCTTATATGGTAGCGAAACTTCATGGCCGGCCTCTTAACCACACGCGAGTACGTTGGAAACTTGAGATACATTCGATCGTATGCTCGTACAGATCTAGTGTCACACTTTAGCGATATTGGAGTATTGTTGCGCATGATCGGCATACCTCTGCTTCCATTCAACTATCAATTGTCACATATTCGAATGTCGACTCAGAGATTTAGTTAACTGGTATTCGGTTAAATCTTAAATTTTCTCATTAATGATAAAAAGACCACCACAGTAGACCTCTCACAATGAGGCAAAAGCTGCCGTGCGTATATTTACCGTAGATTTGGAACTCGGCGATATAAATTCAACCATGAACCCGAATATTCGACTTCGTGCAGAACTTTTCAACCAGCTGGAAGATTTCATCAATGCAGTACTGTGAAGCAGTAGAAAAAATAATTGAAACTGAAAATTTCACAGCAAATTACAGATACACACCTGCTCCACCTGTTCTTTAAACTGTAGAGAGTAATTGTACATGGGCGAGCAGGCGCCCTTCTCATCGAAGAACACGGTTGCTTGGAAGGCAGAGTCATTTGTCGCTCTCGTGATCTTCACCTCGACATCTGCTGGCTTGGATTCTGCCAACATTGGAAGTCATACAAGTACATGAATTTGTGAAAAATATTACAAGTAACGTAACTTTAGGCAGCCAAATGTGTTAATCCTTTGGTTAATTAGTGCACTGTATGCCGACTTCCCGTGCTTCACAGTTTTTTTTTTTTACATTACACTTTGGCGAAGCCGAGGCTCCAACGATGATATCGCTGATACTAGATTTGGGTTAAGTACTAAGAGAAGTTTGGGTTGCGGTAAATTTTGCTATTTTCTCAGCAAAAACTGGTCTTAACTCTAGCAAAACTTGGTCAAACATAATTATATTCAGAGAGCAGCTTGCATTCTACCATAAGCTAATGAAGCACTGAAGTTTTGGGGCTCACTGTAGACGATGATGTCTGTCCATTGTAACATATAAATGTTCGTTTATTTATCCACGTACGATTGCTTGTTGTTTTCTTCAATTGAAAGTCAACAATATGCTCTAGCCAAGATTATCAAGAACAAGAAGAGCCACATTTTCTCCTTAAGCTGTCTGAAATTAATGTGTTAACTAAGCTTTGACATGCAGACTGTAGGGAATTCCATTACTGTAAGATGTGATTACTAAAACATGAGCTCGTACGATCGGCTTGCTCAGAAATATATTCGATAGGGAATTTTAGTAATTTACCCACATGCTTATTTGAATCAAAGCCTAGAGTATCGTCTAGGCGTAGGCAAACGATGATGCCTCTGGCATGGATAAGCTTGAGCCTTAGACAAAATACATTCAACCTAACTAACAGCACTACAGCTGTCTGCGCCCGCTTCTTCACACATATTATGACTCAGCAAACAAAAAAGGTGGGTGGGTATTCCTGCACTGCACAAAGTTTCTCGCAGCTCCTGCATTCAGTACCGCTTCCAAAAGCCCGGTAAACTACTGCAATTGAAGACTACTCATCTTTGTAGGTGAGCAAAGGTACCTGCAGCAATAGAAGCAATTCATTCTGCCGAAGATAGAGTAGCTACTGTTCTCCACTGCATATTCAAAGTACGAAAAATAAGCCCGAACAGTATGAAAGAAGGCAAAGATGTTTCATTCCCAAAATTCAAAGCATGCAGGAGTACGACTACCACCAATGTAGAGGTCTCTCAAGATCTCTTCAACACAAAGAAAATTTAAACGCTTCTGATTCATAAACGTTTGCAAAATTTGCACTGTGAATGTGCATGACCGGATTGTCACCATACTCAGAGAGGACTTGTAATGTACGCCTTTCCAGCAGATATGACGATAAAACCACATCGATAGAATATCCAAACAACTTCATTGACTGAGGATCAAGGCTGTTTATTCAAATGTCGCGGCACATTCACACTGCCCCTGATATGAAAGTTGACAAATTATAAAACTTGTTGAATTCCTTTTTAATGAAGAAAGGATGAATACCAGATTGTTCACCGTGTTCTACGGAGATAATTCGCTGTGGGCGCAAGCTCATACTTAGTAATAATAATGAAAAAAAACAACAGCGTGGCTGTAAAAACACGTAAGGTGATGAGCGAAAATTTACCCTGACCTTGTCCAAAGACCCTCAAGGTAGAAATAATTAACAACCAAAAGTTAGCACTGTATCTTCTTCACTATACTTCCAAACCATTTCATGACAGACTAATGGCACTCCCCCGAACTCACACATTTTTTTTATGAACAAAGGAGCTCCAATTGTAGGACTTGTATAGAATACCGACTCATGACCCACTACCTCGTAGATCAAACTCTTGCTGATGAAGCTTCTCTCGAGAAAAGTTTAAGCCGTCATTCCATGTTTTTTTTTTAATTACCGACACTAAGTGAAGTTCAAAGACACATGTTCTTTTACACACGACCGATTGCACTCACTTCCTACAAACTCCACCGTAGAGTGCACTGCGTCTCCGTGCTGAAATCCGTCGACGTAGGGAGTGAGGGTGAAGTTCGTTTCCCCGCACATGTTCACGTTTGTGGACACAGTCGAGCCGTTGGACACCTAAAGCGCAGAGAAGGCAACAGTGAATTGATGATCGACTTCTATGGGTACAAGGGACATGCATTTTAGGAGAATAAAAACAATAATTATAATAATGAGTTGTTTAGCTTTCCCTTTCCGCACAAAGAGGATCTCAATTAGGCAGAGAGTAGAATAAGGGATATAAGGCGCATCGAACATGTTGATCAAGACGAAAAGGTGAAACCCATGTACGAGGGTCTTCCTGCACAGCTGCCACGCGCCTGGGAACAGCAAGTGGGGAAAGAGGAAGAACGGAAAAAAGAATCGTCGTTCGGAGCGCGAAAGCACAAGGAAGTACAATGGCCACGAAAGAGAGACGTCCTGAATGGTGTCTAATGGCTAATGTAATCTACAGGGTCCCCTGGGGTGGCTGTTTTTTTTTATAAAAAGATGAACGAACTTTGCCCCATTGACCTATGCCCGTGCAGGGGAAATGTGCCAAATTACTAGACCAATTTTAAGTAATTTGAGATCCATAACAAATCCTCTTCAGACAGTAGTTGCAATGTCTTGAGAGACAGCAATCCAGTTTCAACCTTAAATGTGCGTCTGATCTCAACGGGAGGTCCAAGATGTCTTTGCTAGCTTACGCCACTTGTGGCTATATATATATATATATATTTTACACCATGGAGAAACCCAAAACATGTATTATCCCCATTTGTCAACACATTTACTCAACCACTGTAAATGTTTGGTCATTGTGCAAGGTACGAGTCTCTGCAATCTAGTTCCCGCGGGGCTTCTTTTTCTGTCTTCCACCCTTCCAAATGTCTTATTAAATCTGATGAAAAACCACAGGGATGTAAACGGTAAATCAATTCACGACTTTAGCTACACTGTGGCATATTTCTTTGAGAACACTCACGGCAGCCATGGTAGGTCACGTGAGCATTGGGTATTTCCCCTGCTGATGATTTTGGTCCGTAGCATCATTTGGGACTGACAGAAGATTTCTTTCAGTTCTGATTGGTTTCCTAATAGACTCTAGGTGTTGTATATTATTATTAGTAGCATTCTTGTGCTCTTTTTTGTGCTTAACAATGCAGCAAGTTATTACCTCCGCCCAGGAGGTTATGTTTTCGTCCTGTTTGTCTGTCACTTAGATAACTTAAGAAGTTATGACCCGATTTGGACGAAATTTACATGGATTTTTAGGTATTTAGGTACGTTAACAGCCATCCATTTCTTTGCTTGTTTGTCTGCCTCATTTTTCTCAATACCATAACTCAAAAAAAGTGATGGATGGATTTGTATGAAGTTATTATGAGTCGTTAGGTATATAACAAAGAATAAATCACCAAATTTTGGTAATGATCCGTTTGTTTGTCACTGTAAAAACAGTAGTTTATTTTATGCTTGTTAGCACAATAACTCATGAAATAACGAATGGATCTTAATGAAATTTATGGGGGTTGTTAATATTGTTAAAAGACATAAATGATTAAATTTTGGTGCAGATCGGTCGGTTCGTTTGTTTGTTTGTTTGTTTGACTCATGTTTGTCAAAACGTTTGTTAGCTGTATAACTCAAAATGTTATGAAAGCAACTTCAAGAAAATTGCACAAGCTGTTATTACTATCAAAATGCACAAATGATTAGATTTTGGTGCTTATACATAGAAAATTATGGTTTCAGAGTCAAGTTGCATTTTTTGCCACCGTTGCCTCGTTTGGCGGAGGTAGCACTCTCAGAGTGCTCCAGTTAAATACATGGAATCTGGATGTTCTTTTTTTTCATCGATGATATATATAAATCGGAATTTTTTGCTCAAGCGAAAAGCTGCTTTGTTGAAGGAAGAAAGCAAATTGGGAAGAATATTTGCTGCCAAGAAATCTTCGGGTTCTATGTCCGCCTGTTGACCGGTGAAGAATATCTTACCACCAGAGTGCCCACGCTACAAAAAAAATAATGGCGAGGAATTTCGGATGGCCCTTCTACATTTATCATTACTTCGCCACTACAATATACTTCGGAATGTATTAGAAATAAGTGTTCTCTGTTTTTTTTCCTTTGAGCAGTACATTCTCTTGGACGAAATGCAAAAAAAAAAAAAAAAAAAAATCAGCGTATGCTACTAAGCAGCAAAGCTTTAATTAATTAAATTCCCCGCTGCTCATCCTGTATAGGACATGATGAAACTTCCGTGCATCGAAGATTTTGTATTGATGCGATTACTGCTTCTTGTGCTTCCTGTTTGCCCCCTCCTTCCTAACCCCCGCTACATCGGCAGCGAATTGGTCGTTCTAAACTGGAAAGTCATGCGCGAAGGGTACCTACCCCAAAAGACGAAGGAATGGGAGCATTACCTTCTACTGGGGTGACACCGGAAAGCACTGTGGGGGAAATACTTGCGTCTGATTGCAACACGCTTCTTGTGTCATAGTTAGTGATCTCCCGATTTCATTGGGCAAAGTGGCCGTATCTCTTTCCTACAATAAACATCAATAGTCATTGCAATAGCACTGTTTGGAAGTGGAATCACAGGCCCACTTACACCAAATGCACTAAGAAACAAAACGATGTGTTACCCATAAATCATATTGCATAACACTGCTACTACAGATCTTTTACAAAAAGGGTAGCGTCAGTTGCTCGAATATTTACCGTGATATTTAAGGACAACTGAATAGACACAATCATGGACCAATAAAGACAATAATATACTGAACAAGAATAAGCTGAAATATTTCAGCAATGGTAGACACTTAAATAATTGCAACATGATACCTGAAAAAAAGTTGAAAGAAAACAGAATATACCCACCTGCTCCACCTGTTTCTCGAACTGTAAGGCATAATAGTACAGGAATGAACAGACTCCCTGTTCATCGAAAGAGACCGTCGCTTGGAAGTCAGAGTCTCCTGTCGCTCTCGTGATCTCCACTTCGACATTTGCCAGCTTGGATTCTGCACACATTAGAAGTCGTAACTATCACTTTAATTAGTGAGAAACATGTAGCAATCTGTTTAGTTTGGAAAGGCTAAAGTGTTACTTATGTGGTTGACAAGTTTACTGTAGGACAAGTCCGTGTAGATTATATCAGTCGTTAAAATATACACGCCCAGTGATAGCGCAATCACTTGGCCAAACCGAAACGACAACTAATATCTAAATGAATTTAGATTAATCCAAATGCCATCCAAAAAGTGTGTTACGACAAAATTTGGCACCTTCAAACCAACACTGAGTTCTACATTGTTAAATTTTGTCAAAAATAATAATCAATACACTCGAAAAACACATTGAATTCAATAATGTGAAAAGGGATTGACCTTTCATGATCATTGGGTACAGT
Organism: Parhyale hawaiensis; assembly: GCA_001587735.2. NCBI lineage: Eukaryota > Metazoa > Arthropoda > Malacostraca > Amphipoda > Hyalidae > Parhyale > Parhyale hawaiensis. Next base: position 3,527,586 of record LQNS02001155.1, read on the forward strand.
ACATACGATGATGACCAAAAAACGGTTAAACTAGAGAGCACTCAGAGAGCGCATACATCCCCCGAGCAAGGTAACGGTAACGAAAAAATGAAATTGAATCTGAAACCATAATTTTCTTTGTGTCAACACCAAAATCTAACCATCTATGGATTTCAATAGTATTGACAGTTTCTGTAATTTTCGTGATGATCCATTCATAACTTTTTGAGTTATACAAACAGTTATACAGTTATACAAACATTATGACAGACGTCAAACACCCAAACGTGCCAACCGATAATCACCAAAAGTTAATCATTTATGTCTTTTACCATTACTAACAATTCCAGTAAATTTCATAAAGATCCATCCATAATTTTTTGAATTATTGTGCTATAATGAATAAAATCAAACACAGCGACGAACATACGAATGAACAAACAGATAATCACAAAAATTCGGTTATTTGCTCTTCGCAATATACCTCACAACACATGTACATTTCATAAAAATCCATCAAAACCTTTTTTTGTTATGGCATTAAGAACTAGAGCACTCTGACAGCGCATACCTCCGCCAAGTAAGGCAACGGTAACGAAAACTTCAAATTGGCTGTAAATCCACGATATTTTTCATCAACTCCAAAATCTCATCATCTGTGCCTTTTAATAGTATTAAAAGTTTCTGCAATTTTTTGACGATCAGTTCATAACTTTTTAAGTTAGGCTGCAAACAAACATTATGACAATCATAAGTCAAACATTCAAGAGAACCATCTGATAAGCTCCAAAATTTAATCATTTATGTCTTTTAGCATTACTAACAACTCCTGTAAATTTCATAAAAATTCATTGAAAATTTTTTGAGGTATGGGCAAAAAAACATTATGACAAACATGTGTCAAACATGCAAACAAACTAACCGACCTGCACCGAAATTCAACCATTTGTCTTTTAACATTACTAATAACTCCTGTGAATTTCATAAAGATCCACTCCAAACATTTTGAGTTTAGCTGCTAACAACCATTATGACAAACATAGGTCGAACATACAAGCAAACCAACCGATCTGTAACAAAATATGATAATTTATGTCTTTCAACATTACCAACAACTCCAGTAAATTTCATAAAGATCCATTGAAAACTTCTCGAGTTATTGCGCTAACAAGCATAAAATTAAACACAACGACAGAGACAAACAAACAAATAGATCATCACAGAAATTTGGTCATTTATTCTTCGTGATATTCCTAACAACTCATGTAAATTTCATAAAAATCCGTCTACAACTCTTTGAGTTATGGTAGTGAGAAAAATGAAGCAGACAAACAAACAAAAGGATGGACTGATCTTCACCAAAAGGTAATCATCTCTTCCTCCTAACATACCTGTAAATTTCGTCAAAATCCGTCCATAATTTTTTGAGATATCTTGATGGCAGAGACAGATAGACAGACAAAAAGCCTGACGGACAGACAGTCAGACAGACAAACCCGACGACGAAATAACCTCCTTGGCTAAGGTAAAAATGAGGCAGACAAACAAACAAACGGATGGACGGATCTTCCCCAAACGGTAACCATCTGTTCCTGTTAACGTGCCTAACAATCTCTGAAAATTTCATAGAAATCAGCTCATAACATTTTGAGTAATTTTGGGGACAGACAAAGAGAGAAACGGACAGTTAAACACGACAAAAACATAGCCTCCTTGGCGGAGGTAATTATCGTTTCTTTACCTTTTACACGCTTCGAAGCACTTTTCTTCTGATAAAAATTAGTAAAATGTTTCAGCCTGACAAGCTAAAGCCAGGCATGAGCAATGACGGATCCAGCACCTTTTTTTTTTGGGGGGGGGGNTTTTTTGTGGGGGGGGGGGGGGGGAGAAGGTGGTAGAGGGGAGGGGAGGAGATGGGCTTCAGCCTTGGTCCCAACAATCTCTTATTGAGCCAAGCCCCCTCCCGCACATTGAGCCAAGCCCGCGACCTGTGGTCCCTCAATGTTGTTATAAATTGGCCATGCTACATGTTTGTATTTATTCAGCCCTCTCCATATAACAAAGTTCCAGACACGACCATTGACGGTTACGGGGAGCCACTTTAACCCTACAAAGGGAGACCTGAGGCGTATTGCACCTCACCCTGCAGAAATTTGCATTTTTATTGCTTTCAAATTTCAGTTGAGTTGCTGGAAACTTGTGACTTTTCATAAAATGGCATTTTTCATGTTTTGTGTAAACATTTGAGTGAAACTACCGTGCATAAGTGAAACTATCATAGATTTTATGATAAATGGTCATTATAAAGGGAGACCTGCGCTATAGTTCACCGCACCCTGCATTCGTGAGGCCGGAAGTCCCGCACGTTTCAACTTCTGTTTATTCTGTGTATCTGCAAGCAAATTCATTCCAGGGTTATAATTACTGATGGACAGCGAAGTTTTATACACATTATTTATAATAAATATGACCGCCTTAGCTCAGTAAGGCTACATCAGTGCAATCGCAGTCCATTGTATACTGTATCATTGTATGATACATACAATGTTGTGTTGTGTTGCTGTGTATACGCATAGTGTTTGATTGTTCTGCGTACGAAGACAGTACAGTCTCTGCAATAGAGCAGGCACCCCACAATTCCCGCAACACATGAACACTGCCTGCACTGGATGAGCAAACTGCCACTATTATCGTACAAAATGTATATCGCTCTATGCTCTCTACCGTTCTCTTATAAATGTTCATATTATCGTGTCTTATTATAATTTCCCATTGAATTGATGACTATAATTGTATCTCAACGCATGTATGAATGTCTAAAGAGTATGCCTGCTGATTTTTTATTCAAAATACCTATAAATAATGAAATTATTAGCAATTCAATAGGCTGGGGTACATTGCACCTTACCTCTACGGTTATAACTCCTCGCTAGTGGTCTCCCTTTGCAGGGTTAAAAAAAATGATCTATCAGTTTTAAGGAAAATCATGTAATTTGACTTCTTTTAATATTAATGAACGATTCTTGAAAGAATTTGTTCCACTGAGCAATCTACTTTTCTGGATGTAAGAGAAAAAATAAACACTTACATGGCCACAATCATTGTAAAGCACAGACGTTTCGGAAAATAGAAGAAAAAAAAGGCAGAAAAACAAAAAGTTCAACATCTTCACCAAAAGTTAATCATCTGCTCTTCTTAACATGCCAAAATTAATACTCTGTTTTTCTCAACATACCTAATATTACCTATAATCTTCACAGAGACCCGTCAATAACTTTTTGAGCTATCTTGGTAACACACAAGCAGTCAAAGAGACAGACAAACTTGATAAAGATATAACCTCATTGGCGGAAGCAATTATTTATCAGACCATAATATAAATTTAGAATAAATGGTGATAGTAGGAACAGAAGCACCGAGAGCGGTACTGTCGCTACTATAAAAGTAATTCGTCGTCGTAGATGGAACGCCATTGAAATCCTATATTATTATATATAATCCTATATTATAGCGTGCTTGGCCCACTTCTGTTCTCAATTTACATCAATGATCTCGATGTTAACATCCGCAGTAAAATTAGTAAATTTGCGGATGATACAAAACTATGTCATCCTACAAAGAAAAGAGCTGAGCTCCAACAAGATCTTGACCACCTCATGGAATGGAGCGCAACGTGGCAGATGAACTTTAATGTCGAC
>LQNS02001155.1:3544989-3566120 GCA_001587735.2 Parhyale hawaiensis
AACACCATCACTGAGCATCACCCTTCGCCCCTCCCACTGTGGCCTGTGACCTGCCACGCCATTGGCTGCCTTGAGACTGTACTTGCTGAAAGGTTCAGGAAAAAAAAAAATCGCCACCGGGAAGCCCAAAACGCTGCTAAAGGAAATCCAGCAAAAAACCATTAACAGCTGCCTGAAACGCCTGCGGGGCCAATACGACCAAATGTCGATGGCGGCAACAAATTCCAAACCTTAGCCGACCAGGGCACGAAGCACCGACAGAACTGATTAGTTCGACATACGAAAGCCTCTAAAGTGAAAGAGTGCGCTCCGCACGCAGCACGAGTCTCCCTCCCCAAATACCTTGAAGTCAGGGATAGAAGAATACAATCAATGCCTCTCATTATTGTAGACCTGATAAAACATACATATCTTGGCTACTCTTCTCCTGTGGGACAGGTTAACCAGATCATTATCAGCTCACAGCCTGCTGGCTGAACTAACAAGTCGGTCCAACAGACGTAAGTGAGTATCAGCAACTGAAGCCCAGACCGGGGAACAATACTATAACCCAGGCAGCAAAAAAGCATAAAAACATCTGCGGACAACCTGACTGTCACCAAACACAGAATTCCCCTTACGCAGGAGCCCAATCTTAGTGGAAGCACGTGACACCAACCTCCTAATATGCGGCTCAAAAGTAAGCTTCTCATCAAAGACAACACCAAGAATCTGCATGGGGACAGACTCCTGAAGCAAATTGTAATCAAGCTCAAGTTGGTGATGCTGCGGTACAAGTGTCCGAGACCGACTGCCAATCAACGACTTGGTCATACTGGCATTCAGCTTCATACTCCAGGCCAAGCACCATGCACTAATGCGCAACAAATACCTATTCAGAGACTGAGCGACAGCATCACGCAGGCGAGGAGCAGGTATCACTGCTATCAATGTGGAATCGTCGGCATAGTTGATCATCTTGCCTTCAAGCGAAGAGAACATGTCACAAGTATAGAGAACGAACAACAGCGGGCCAAGCACGCTGCCCTGAGGGATGCCAGATACCACGACGACTGAGGCGCTCAAAACGCCGTCAACAGACACACTCTGCGTTCGCTCAGAAACAAAATCGCGAATGATTGACAGAACACTACCACCCACACCAAAGGACTCCAGTTTGTATTATAGACCCCTCTGATTAACCCTGTCAAACGCTACGCTAAAGTCCAACTGGACAAGGCGTGCCTCCGACCTACACTCCAGCGGAGACATTAAATGGTTTGACACCGACAACGGAGCGTCACAACAACCCAAGTCAGTTCTGCACGCAAACTGACCAGCAGGCAGCAACCCCGTAAACTCAGCGAAGCGACCAAGCAGCGATCAATTTCTCGAAAACCTTCGACAAAATGGGCGTCAGTGTGATGTGTCGATAGTTGGCAACATAGGGCGACACCGGACCCTTGGGAAGAGGAATAATATTTCCAGTACGACAACAACATCGAGGAAAATTTTCTAACCGCATCAAGCACCGGAAAATCACTGCGAGCTTGGGGCAACAACGTCAGACAGCTGCTTATAAAACAAAGGAACATTCCCACCGGATCCACACCTCCATATGGATCAAGGCCCCCGAGCAGCACCTTAATTGTACCAGATCTTAACGCCAAAGGGGTCAAGCGAGGTTCAGGGTGGCATCCCTGAGGCAATGCGATAACATCTCTGCTCTGCTTCCCGTCGTAGTGAGTCGACAAAAGCACCGCCCTTGCCAATGGGATCAGTAATGATGCCCCACCGAGACCAACAAGGGGCGGCAACGAAGGTTCAGCACCGAACACTGAACCCTTTAGCTCACTCCACTAACGATGTGGATGGTCAATACTCAGCAGAGACTTCCTGGAACGCTGCCTTAGACGATGCTGTGCCTCCTCAAACACACGCTTAGCCTGGGCCCTACGATCAACATAGGTCTGCCACAACGTGCGGTCATGGACTCCACGGACTTCCGTTCAAATCCACGGACTCCATTTCACAAACCATGTTATGCTGCTGCTTGCTTGAACTTCACCTCAGCCTACTGGCGTAAAGTGAGAGGCTTTTGGGACCGAGTGTTATGGAGTGACGAGCCAAGAAAGCTTCTGGGACACATTGATGTAAAAGATAAGGCGTGAAAAAGGTGAGACTCTCCTGTCGAGGAACACTGTATGAACAGTTTAACATGAAAGTGGGTCAACGACTTGTTGAGGCTGTTTCTCTCAAAGCAACACTAAAATTAGTTGTGATTGAAGGGATAATGAGTTGGATGCTAGGAAGATGGCGGGTCTTTCAACTCGTAAATGACCCGAAGCACAAATCTAAGTCTACGCCCACCTGGCTTCAGAAAAATAAGTTATCACTGCTACCATAGCGGTCAATGAGTCCTGGTTTGAGCCCCATCGAAAAGTAAACCTATGGTAAGAATTGAAAATTAAAATCAATAATCGAACTCCAAAAATTGAAACTCGTTGCCATTGAAGAGTGGAACAATATCCGACCCGAATCGTCAAAGCTTGAACGTTAGTAAGTTGAATGGCCACGCTATTGATTTTTAATAATATAATTAAGTTCTACTGTAGTTCTTCAGCTGTACGAATAATTTTCTCTGAAAATTTAAATAAGTTTCCTTTGCCTATTCTAATAACATTTTGTTCTGAAAATAGCGGTTTATTTTCACTATTACATGCTCTTAACATGCGAAAATCTTCGGGCTGTGGAAACATTTATTTGGAGTTATCCAAGAAAACACTGCAAAGTAGAAGGTGCACCAACAATTTCGTCGCTAACTGTACCATGCCCTAAAATGGGGAGGGTAAGGGGTGACGGGTCACTAAATCAGAATGTTTCGTCGATAGCGATATAGTTCTTGACGACCCGTGGTCGACTGCAGCCGTATTAATATTATTATGATAAGGCTTGTGTCTCGAAACATTGCGTTCGAAATTTAAGTCATGAACGGAAATAAATAACTTTTTATTGACTTTTATTGCGCACTGAAATAGAAACTTTTTAGAGAAGCTGAGAAATTAGAAAAGACACGTTACTCATGAAAAACTCTGCATGGATATTCCAAGAACGTGCGCTATCTTCGATCCCTAAAGATGAATTCACACAAGCGACTTTTGTTGAGTTTAAGGGGATCAACCCAGATTTTTCAAATTTTTGGTTCGTGAATCGATTCTTCTGAAACTTGCACAGTAAATATATAGATAATTTTTAAAATGAAACACATTTTGCTCATTTAACTTTTTTGATTTAGGCCTTAGTGTTTGAGATGATGGGAAATATATATTTTTTATAAAATTTTAAATGAATATAAGTCAAAAAGTTTATATGGTAGATAAAAACAATGACAGTTTTGAAATCCTTGAAGCATTTCCAACAAAACTATGAAGCCGGATTTTCCATTTTCCATTTTGTTTTCTTTTGATATGCGATTTTCGATCGTTAACTGAAATATAAGGGAGTAAGGCAAAATTTTCGGCTGTGGGCTGTGATCAAAATTTATGATGGAAAAAATTTATGGAGGAAAGGAAATTCGGCTTCACAGTTTTGTTAGGAATGTTTTAAGGATTCCAAAACTGGCATGTTTTTTTTTCTAGCATAAAGACTTTGCGACTGCTATTCTTTTTTGGGTGGGAAAAATCACATTTTAGAGGAAAAGCAAAAAACGTTAAATTTTGTGGTGAAATGTTATATTATGCATTTTCTGCAATATGAATGAAATTTAAATGCTGTATTCGTGTTTTATTAACATCTATAAATAGTAGCACCCTTCCTTGGGGTTCCTATATAATAACATAGGTATATATGTGTATATATACGCATATTTCCCATTATCTCAAATAGTAAGGCCAAAATCAGAAAAGTTGTGAGACTAAATGTGTTTTTTTTTTTAAAATACATATGATGTGCAAATTTCAAAACAATCGGTTCACAACTGGAAATTTTTACCCCTGTCCCCTCCCTTTGGACCCCTCTTAGGGGGGAGGTTCTAGTGCCTCTAATCCCATAAAATTTTAGGGCACACTTTCCCACTACCTAGGTACTTTTTTCCAGCAGCAACAACAACAACAACAACAAAAAATGATAATTTTGCCCAAAATCGCTGGGTTTCGCCGGGTTGATCCTCTTAAGCGTATCAGTCATTCAGTGAAAATGTTGTTGACAGGCTTGTTGGGTTTCACAATTGATTGGGCGTGTGAGCGGTGCGTTGCGACTGCGTAGAACGTTCTCCACACAGCATATATACAGAATAACCATACATTCGCACCCAAATTAGTTGTTATTACGAGTGTACTTCAATCTACTACCTACTTTCCTTCTTATAAAATTGTTAATGTCCCATTTCATGAAAGAAAAAAAGTTAAGGTATAACTTGTCGTTGATAGGCGGCGTAACAGCGGTGGGTGATAAATTATTACAGCAGGACGAAAAAATTGGTTTATTTCTGTTCTGTATGCACTACAATAAAAAAAATACCAGGAACAAAATGATCAGTTGTAAATCAGTAATAAATTTCCCATTACCATTAAAGTGTCTTTCGATATCCAGCTGTTTTTGTTTACAACACAATAAAAGTTCATGCTTGATTTACTTTCAAATACAAATGAACTGAGTGGTTTTGAAATTACAGTAGATTGAACAAAAAACAACGAGAATTTACGTATTGAAGCACTTCCTTTGCCTGTAAAAATGTAGTCTGTCACACCTGTTTTGACGTTCAATTCTTTGTACATTGTAATATATAACAGACTCATATTGGCCAACCTCCGCTGTAACGTTATGACTGAGGCGGGATACGGGTTTTACTGTAAAATTATATGATATTTAGTTGATATATTTTCACCGCTCTACTAATAAATGAGACAAATGAAGTGCTTGTATAAGCAAACGACACAGTTTTATGTCCATATTATGCTTCAAAATCATCGGATATGCGCTTTGAATGAAATGAAGCTCACCCAAAGTTCGCGTCACCGACGAAAAAATAAAGCCTTCAGCATTCTGCCGTCGCTCGCTCTACCTCCGTCAGTCGTCAGAGTAGCGGCGTCGTTTGTTAGCCGATGGGCTGTGACAGCAACGAAACTTGCTAGTATGAATCAGTCCTAATAACGGGGGCTAATATAATTTTTTGTTTTTCTGTATCAACACAATGAAGGCGAGATTCGGCTGCTCAGCTGAATTAAAACAGAGCCCTCAGCTCTCATGGTAATTTGAGGTTGCCGTAGTAACGAAATTTGTTCAATGAAGAAGTATTATGATAAATTCCTCATCGGCATTCTTGACGGCAAGGACACTCCAGTGGTTAAAATTAATTCTTCAGTGTGATAAAGAAAAGTTAACTTGTCTACTGACTCATTCTAGTTTCTCATGCATATACTTTTTCCATGCAAGTGGCACCGCTGAGGGACTTTCTTGCCTGAAATAAGCCTGCAACAGTAGACTTTTCCACCATATTTCTACTAGCACAAAAATACTCACCTCTAACGAATATTCTGACGTAAGGACCGGAAGAGCCAAAGTTATAGAAGCCAGCATCTTGCAGGGACACATTCTGTATGGTGACTGGTGCTGCTTCCACGTTGAGGAGACGAGGTATTTTTGTAATTTGGAAAGGTCGACTGTCAAGGTCTACGAGGGTGACGTTTTCCCCAATGCTGGCAGTGATGGTCGTCACAGGAGGGGAGTGCGAGTCTGCAATTGGCGGTAGCATTAACGATCTAACGGTAGCTTTTAGCTGAGGAAGAGAAAGGCTTGACTAAATAGGAAAATACTAAAATCATCTGATCTTGGATGAAAAAAAAAGGAAGAGTGGCGAAATACTAGAAGAGAAGGTTGTACCTTCTGCAATTTTATATTCAAATCACCTGAGGTTTTACTCTGAGAACATTGAATGACAGTAGGGTTGATGAAACTTCTCAAATCATCTATTTATATTAAATGGAAAAGATAAACTAGTAACACCAGAAGTCGTACCTGTGTCTGCATATAAATGCAGGGGAACCGGAAAGTTAACAATGCATCGGATCAATCAAACCTGCGACTAAAAGTTAGGTTCGTGTTTTGGATTTTAGACTGCAAGGGCTTAGGTCAAAAGATGCCTTAATTGCTACTCTTGAATCTTTCGCAAAATGGTGTAGGGAAGAGGTCATTGCTGCAGCCCTTCAGGGCCGGATGCTCAAACGCATTGTAAAGTTACAAGAATCGTAACTGTACAGCTGCAAGCACGAATGCAACCACGTAGCTAACTGCTGAAGTTTTACATTTTTACTCTTCAAATCAAATCAGAGTCTGTCTATTATGTAGGTATGCGTAGATTAGAGATTCAATTAGAGATGCAATTTTTGTACTTAAAGACTAGAAACTTGGTGGGATACTCATAGGTGGTAAATATTACCTACCGTTCTACTATCCTTCCTTGTTCTGCATCTCCCTGTCGATTAGCTCTCATAATTTTGTACGTCTGTGTGGGATGAATTCCTCACCTCAGATATCCGTGAGCATCACGGTGGCGGACCAGCCGTTTGGCTCTACTAATGCTAGTATTTTGATACTAGACTGCTTCGAAACTAAATTTTATGCACCTATGTACGTGACAGTTCCCCGGTCTGATAAGGTGCTGGACTTTGTAGTAAGTTTCAATTACGCAGATTGTGTAGAAAGTATTTAAGAAATAAATTTATTGTAAAATATATATATATATGGTTGAACCACATTAGTAGCAGTTTCAGATGACGGCTACGTACATCAAAATATATGCACAGCGAACACAGTAAACATTGTTTTTTACTCACCTGAAATACAAGCAAATTAACTTTAAAATGTTTCTAGAAACACCATTCTCAATTTTTGTTTCCACTTATTGCCGGTGGCTTGTTTGACATCATTACATTGCGTACCTAGGTATAGCATACATTTGGAAGGCCAATAAGAATGACACTAATATTTGTAGCGGTATTTGTGGGGCTTTCTGAACTCGCCATTTAAGAGCACCAAATGCATATCTCTCGCTAAAATGCATCAGTAACGGGCATTACTAAATTCTTTTATGCGACACCCACTTGACTGTGAACCAAAGATCGTCAATAAGAAAGAGATGTCAAAGCTACCGAGATTGGAAGTTGAACTTTCTGCCGAGGCTGACTCGTTGATTGGCTGGCTGCATGAATGGCTGGAAACATGTGATTGCTGGGAAGAGGTGATTGGTAGGAAGGGGTGATTGGGAGCCTGTGATTGGTAGGAAGGGGTGACTGGGAGCCTGTGATTGGTAGGAAGGGGTGACTGGGAGCCTGTGATTGGTAGGAAGGGGTGATTGGGAGCCTGTGATTGGTAGGAAGGGGTGACTGGGAGCATGTGATTGGTAGGAAGAGAGCAACCATCAAGGAGCAAAAAACTTTCCAGGCCACTAGGGCGAAATGTGACTGTGTTCTATCTTTCTATTCCACCTCTTATGTGTGAACTAAGGAGGTTCACCAGAGGAGCAAATGCAATGATGTTCGCCTTGCATGCCGGTCGGTTTTTTTTTTTTTTATCCTGCGTGGCTGGTTTCTGTTGTAAAGTTGTTCCACTCACACACACATATTTATATGTATATACTCTAAAATCGACGAAAAAAAGCTCTAAATCTTGCTATGGAATAATTATTCGCATATGAAAGCTAATAAAGTTGGTATGTAAACCGCCCGATAGACCGGCAAACTTTAGTTTTTTACTAGTGGAGCCGCGAGTGAAAAAATTCACGAATAATCGATATTTTTTATTAATATAGGCCGTTTCGGAATCTTCTCTTACCTGACTTGCTTCATTACCTCCGCCAAGAAGGTTATGTTTTCGTCGTGTTTGTCTGTCTGTCTCTTTGTCTCTTTGTCTGTCGCCAGGATAACTCAAAAAGTTATGAACCGATTTGGATGAAATTTACAGGGATTGTTAGGTATGTTGGGAGGAACAGATGATTAACTTTTGGTGAAGATATGTCCNCTGCGTTATTTTTCTCGATGCCATAACTCAAAAAGTTATGAATGGATTTTGATGAAATTAACATGAGTTGTTAGGTATATAACAAAGAGTAGATTACCAAATTTTGGTAATGATCCGTTCGTTCGTTTGTTTGTCCATGTTTTTAATTTTATGCTTGTTAGCACAATAACTCAAAAATTAATGAATGGATCTTTATGAAATTTATAGGTGTTGTTAGTAATGGTAAAAGACATAAATGATCAAATTTTGGTGCAGATCGGTTTTTTCGTTTGTATGTTTCAATCATATTTGTCATAACGTTTGTTAACAGTATAACTCAAAAAGTTATGAACGGAACTTCAAAAAAATTGAACAAGCTGTTATTAATATAAAAAAGCACAAATGATCAGATTTTGGAGTTTATGCCAAGAAAATTATGGTTTCAGAGCTAATTTGAATTTTTGCTACCATTGGCTCACTTGGCGGAGGTATGCGCTCTCAGAGTGCTCTAGTTTTCTTCATTGATCCGTCGTCGTGCTTTCAACCTTAGGCTTTTTAGCTCTGACTTGTCGTTTCCTGAACTTCAGCAGCTCTCATTCACTACAGTAGCATTTCTGCTTCAAGTCTTTCTTGACAGTGCCGCATAGGCGATTCATCTCTCTCCATGCATTCGTAGAACGTCTTCGATCTTGAGACTGTAGTAGTCTCGTTCTACTTTTATATGCTCACTATATTCCTTCTTGCTTAGACGTGCGTCTTCAATAGTGAGTGCAGAAAAAAAAAATCTTGAGTAAAATACTGCAATAAACTTGACTGTAACTCCAGCCACCTTGTAAGCATGGCAGCGCTCCGTAGCCAAGATACGGTCTTGCGAACTTAAATACTTATCTGCTTCACTGAAATTTTGAGTTATGAAACAAAATTCGCACCTTCAGAGAAATGACAGTGTGAGGGATGATATGCGAGGTATGGAGCTGAAAGAGCACATGGTAATGAACAAAAATACATGGAATAGCAAGATCTGCTTCAGCGACCCCCCCCCTTGAACGGGAATAATACTGTTGTAGAAGTAAAAGACAGTAAGATAGAAGAAATAGTTGTCTACTGCCCCCTCCCTTTGAACGGGAATAATACTGCTGTAGAAGGGAAAGACAGTAAGATAGAAGAAATAGTTGTCTACTGCCCGTGAAACATCACCCCCCTCCAGAGCGCTTCGTTGGCCATCTGCCAAATTTATTTAAAAATAGGACTCCAGAAGCTATATACATAGTGTTCCAATTTCAAAAAGTATTTCAATCAAGAAGTGTCTTCAGATAAAGGGATAAGGAACAACCGTCGGCCGTCACCATCTTCTATAACCTATTCATCTATTTACAAAATCTGCAACCTGGCTTATTTTTCACCCATCTATTTCCTTCAAAGCGGATAGAAATAAATAAAGACACGAAGCGTTTTATTATATAAGGATTGTCCAGCCACAATGCAACAGCGTTCCAGCCACCCCAGCCCTCCAGCCGCCACAGCCTTTCAGCCAATCCGCTCACATGCAACTTAATTAGTGTGGGCACACAGCAACTCAGCCAGGCTTCAGTATTGCCGTAACTTCAGTTCCATCGCCGAGGCTTTTTGCTTCCACCTTCTATTGAACCTCCTAGCTGTGAACGACGCATGGTAAAAGAAATTAGCCAGTTGGGCTATAAAGGCTTGTTCTATGGGCGCCGAAATGAAGCACTCGAAGCTTTAACTTGTCCGAAGCTGCAGACAGCTGTGCTGGCTGGGACCAGCTAACAGAGTTTCTAGCATTAACCTCTAACTGTTACCCTTGAGGCTTACAAAAACTCAATCTTGCACGGTAAAATGGAGTTTCTGCTTATTCATCTTAATGGCGTTGCTTCTAAAACTTGCCACACGATGGCAAAGCCAAAGCTTATGACTGGTGCTTCGGAAGATAAGCCTCGAAGGCTCAATTTCGGCCCTCAATTGAACATTCCCTAAATACAGTATAGTACCTATCAATTTTGCTTGGGTAAACTTCATTTTGGGACTGAAAATATCAGGAAGCAAAGAGCATAACGGTAAGACTCACAATCGAGAAACTAGCATTGAAAAGTGACGTCATCAATGTCGTCAATATCGACAAGCGGTACGGCTGAGTAGCCTATGATTATTTTAATTAACTTCTCCAAAAAATCGTATTCAGCTGCAAATTTCAGCCCCTAAGCACATGATAAATGAAGAGAAACTATTCTAGTCTAACAATTAAGAACGATCAATTGCAAATTACAGTGAATGCTGGTGTGAACTCTCACAGCACCAGAGGCAAGATCTAGGCCGGTATGGCACTCTGATTTAACTTCAGTTCCCACTGTTCTTCACAGAACACACAAATTTAAACGAATCACCCTATTTTTTCTACTAAAGTCATTCCATCTCCCACTCCTGACCGACCAACTACTTATGCTGTACCCATATACAGAACACGGCAAAAGGGTTGTCGCCAAGTACAGGAAGTTTGAGCAATAACGGTTTCTATGGCTTGTCTCCCGTGAAGAATATAGCATAGCTTATCATTTTGGTTAGGACTAAAAGCTCAATATATGAAAGCCTGAGGTCCGACCTTCAAATACTTTAACTCGTCGCTGTGACGTCATTCACCAACCTCCAATCACGGCTAAGTTTTATTTTAGTTCTATTGAGTCCTCCTGCAACACTCTACGCGTCCTGGGGATATTGTTCCCAAAACCAAGAGAGCTTATAGGACTTTCACTGATTTAGACATCGGTTTTGCAGAACTTACTAGCTGGCTATGAGATTATTTGATTTTCCCATGTGTCGGTAAACGGCATTAATCTTGAAAAATATCATATAGTGAACTTGTCTAACCCTATAATCAACTACTAAGTGCTTATGTCACATTTCCAGCCTCACCTCGACCTCTGCCAAAGAGTCCCACCACGTCCAGCTCTGCGTCGTCAGCCAAGCAGCGCAAGATGCGAGTGTTGTGGGAGTCATCGTCCTGTGCAGCTATCACGCCATCCTGCTGGGTCAGGGCCCCGTTGCTGGGTTGGAACCGTCTGTAGTTCCAGCGGTAAAACGATCGATGCTGCAAAGTGGCTCCTCTTTGGACAGGCAGGCAAGCAACTTTGAGCGTCTGATGCTTGTGTTGATGGTTGTTGTTGTGGACCATGATGATCTCCGTTCCAGCTGCAAGGTCATCTGCAGTGGAAGTTAATATTCTAATTCTGAGCAACCCATACGAAATTTGGAAATATTGGTGACAATAAACAATTCTGGATGAACAATAAGTTTATAATACAATAATTGCAACTACAGGGCATGAAAAATAAGGTGATCGGAGTAGCGAGAACTTATTTGCTGCAATGATTATACAATAAGCGTGTACGTCTAAGCCTACACTGCCTGACTCGGAATACCAAAGAGGGAAAGAAACGATGTAGCACAGTTTTCAAAGTATTGAAACTGTATAGCCAGTATTGATTCATTTGTCGCGAAGAAATCTACTCGGTCCCGATTACGTAAACTACCAATAAATCGTATGCACCGAACATAATGTGCTCCATAGAAAGCAACAGGAAAGGTCCGCTGTTCCTAAACATAGATAGCGTTTTACTAATCGAAACAACTTGCACGAAACAAGAGGCTTTAGATGTTTTAGGGAGCCCTCTTGTCTCCAGTTACGGTCCTCTTTGTCTTTACTGTTGCTTGTACGGGGTACGCTCTCCTGATACTGACCATCTTCGAGTATCATTAATAGTGTTTCTTCATTTGACAACTGCAGTTATTAAATAATCAATATTATATTGACGTTTCGGGATTAATCGCCCACCATCAGAACGAAAAAGAAATGGATCCAGACGTTCTGCATTCATTTGTTTTTCGGTCTGATAATGGGAGATTAATGCCGAAACGTCAAATTTTATAGCTAGGCGACATCATATTTATTATTTGGTAATTGTCTCAGTTTAACTACAGTCATACTGAAGATAAAAAAAATGATTTGGTAATTATCTGTTGAGTTATTGTAAACAAAACGAACAACTGCGTTGCCCTTCGACATCAACGTAATACATCTTTTGCCATCTTATGATTGACTAGCCGATGAATGCTAGAACAAATACCAAACGAATAAAATTGACCTTCCCAGTAAGTCACTAGAGTTTGAAGTGGAATAATAGGGCTTTTAGCAGCATTCATATTTCGCCGAAGAACAAGACCGGTCACTGCAATAGTGATATTAGAAAAGTGAAACAAATGCAGGGGAACTGGGATATCTTCGCTTCGTTTTCGATGTATTCTCCTCTACAATCGTTCTCTTTTGGCTATTCTTTTCATCTCGACAGCTCACTCTGTTTCTGACAGGCTCCGACTGCTTCTGATTACTGGTTGTGGTGTACACATACAAAGGAGTTTATGCCCTTATGACTTACTAAGGCAAACTTTACAGTAAAAGTAGAATACAAAACAGCAGAACTGTTGATCTTAAAACTCAAATGAGAAAAACTGTTTCATGCATTGCCTGGTAGGAAGACATCGATATATAAAGGACCTGAGGCCAGCACACACGTGCTACATATAAAGCATCCCAGATTTGCCAGGTAGGAATACATCGATATATAAAGGACCTGAGGTCAGCACACACGTGCTACATATAAAGCACCCAAAAGACTACACTGAGCATCTCGTTTTCCAGTGATAGTTATCTACCACGTCGACTGTCGCATCATTGTGAACATGCCTACTCTATTTTGTATTTACCAGAGAACACGGCTATATTGTTCCAGTTACTACCCGTAGCATATCTTCAATATATGTAGGAGAAATGCTTACGACTTCATAACACTAAGGCGAATATTCCACTATAGACGAAGAGATGAAGATTTCTATTAGCAAAAACCATTACTCAGCATTTATAAGGATAACTAGCCTCAGGTTTTCATCCGTAAATAAATGTCGGTGTATCAGAACAAGAGATAATTAAAGGTTGAAGTATTTTATTGAAAAGCGCATGCGACATAATATTTCTGAGATGGCATTGTTTGTCACTTCTGGCATTCTTTGTGCTTGTCATTTCCCACTTTCCAGTATGGTTGTGACTTTGGCTTATGCGAAAAAGTCTGCGTTACTACGAAGTTGCATCATAAAAGTAGAAGCAAGAAGTATCTGAAATAATGCTATTTTGCTCCGAAAATTAGCAGAAAAAGAAAAGCAGCCTTTGAAACTTCGAATTTTTGTCCAGTGATGTAAGAAAATGGCCAACTTTGTCTTATGCACTGCTACAGGCAATTCTTTTCGTTCCACGGAATTTTGCAACACTTCCTGAAGTCTTCATAAGCTCTGTCATGACCCAAGTGCTTATGCAGTCGTTGGCATCCCATATCTTTGTGACTTTTCCTCGTCTGTGAATTGCATACCTATTGAATTGTTCACTGTTTAACTGATGGTGTACTATAATGACCAGCCTCTTATTTTGTTGGTATTGATAGCAGTTCTCATGCTTACTGTACGCAGACTTCATTTTACTGTGAGCCGCATGAAGAACAGAGGCTGTAAGTGCAACAATTACTGGAAGTTCTTACATATAATAAATTTTCATCATGCCAAATTATGCGGAAAAATATGTATCTATTTTATATACCCACCTGAAATTTCTTCTTGTAACTCTTCTCTGAACCGAAAACTGCGCAAGGAGGATCTGGAAAGAAGCAACAGTCGTTACTTTAGCACTATTGGCAGCATATAATTTCACTCTCACGCCCAGTTCGACATACTTTGAAACGAATTCCTGTCTCATACGCAGCAATGTGAAAAAAGAAAGTAATGAAATATGAACAACCAAACTCGGTAAATTCTTGTCTCAGCTACCAAAATACCTGTTAACGTGGTAAATTAAATCATATTTTGTCCACTGGATATGTTCAGGTCGGGGTGATGCATGGGCAATAACGTTGCCTTCTATGTAATTAACAATTAGGGTTGGGCACTAAAAATGATTAACAAGGAATTCCGTCAGTATCTCTGTTGTGCGCGTTTGGTGGATTTGCGCGATCGATCGCGTTGCGCGTTTGGTGGATCGTTCAAATTTTTAAATGGAAATAAAAAACAGTCCTTGCCTCCCCTAACCTAACCGACATTAAACTCGAATATAGTCCAACTTACCCGAAATTACGGCCTAATTCCTACAACATCCACCAAACGCGCAGCGCGATCGATCGATTGCGCAAATCCACCAAACGTGCGCAACATCTCGTCGGTGTTCATGACCTGATTGCACGGTACGAAGAATACATTGCATAAACTACCGTGGCAATTTGATTTTCCTCTAAAATCATTGATTCAAGTTCGGTAACCATTCAGATTTTGTTCCGCCAAGAAGTTCAAGTTTCGCCGAGTTTGTTTGTATGTCTGCCTGTCAAGAAGATAACTAAAAATGTTATGGACTAATCTTTAGTGAAACTTACAGGAATTCTGAAGTAGCAATGTTCCGAGGGAAAGATGATGAACTTTTGGAGAAAATCCGTTCTACCGTTTGTTTGTCTCCTTGTTTTTTATAATACAATTGAAAAAAGTCATGGTTGGATCTGCATTTAATTTTCACGCATCATTAAGAATGTTTCTAGGTGGCAAATGATGAAAATGTTTGTCTCTATGTTTGTTGAAAAGTTTGTCAGTAACATAAGAAAAAAGGCATGAACGGATCTTAATGAAATTTCTAGGAACTGTAAGGAATGTTGAACTGTGCAAATGAACAAATTTTGGTGATGATCGGTTCGTCCGTTTGCGACTTTGACTTATGTTTGTCTTAATGGGTGTCAAGTACATAAATTGAAAAGTTACGGATGGATCCTAAAAAAAACTGTTAAATCATGTCAGCAGGCACAAATCACCAAATTTTGGTGATGCTAAAAAGGAATTTCTGGTGTCAGGACCAATTTGAATTATTCCTTAACAATGCCTTGTTTGGCAGAGGCAGTGACTCTCAGAGTGCTCTAGTTTTTCTATAGTAATCTCGTAAATCAATGTTTACCAGTGATAAATTCTCGAAATGCAGTGCAAAGAAACTGCGATACCCAATACTCCCCAGATGTCTCAACTATTGAGAAGACTATAAGATACAGCTGTTTGCGACCGACGGTAATCCTCTAGTGGACCGTGCTGAGAACTATGCCAATAATGAAACAGATCGGGGAGAAAGCAACTGAAAAAAAAAAAAAAATCAAGACTAAGTTAAATTGCAAAGAACGAATATTGCCCAGGCTCTTGATGATGGGAAGTAGATGGATTTTACAGAGAGGAAGCACCGGGTGAACACCCGTACGAATATAGTGTTTTACTATCATATGCAGCCACTTCAAACAAAAATTATTAAACTTTACTAGAACTACCTAGGCATCATATAGCTATTATATATTTGAGACGTTTTATCAACAGAAGGCATATGAATGGTTTGCAACATTGGCTTAATCATTCTAATTACCTCCGCCAAGGAGGTTATGTTTTCGTAGTGTTTGTCTGTCTGCCTGTCACCAAGATAACTCGAAAAGTTATGAACCGATTTAGATGAAATTTACAGGGATTGTTAGGTATGTTAGGAGGAACAGATGATGAACTTTTGTCATAACTCAAAAAGTTATGAATGCATTTTGATGAAATTAACATGAGTTGTTAGGTATATAACAAAGAGTAAATGACTAAATTTTAGTAATGATCCGTTAGTTCGTTTGTCACTGTTTTTAATTTTATGCTTGTTAGCACAATAACTCAAAAAATAATGAATGGATCTTTATGAAATTTATAGTAGTTGTCAGTAATGCTAAAGACATAAATGATAAAATTTTGGTACTGATCGGTTGGTTCGTTTGTATGTTTGACTCATGTTTGCCATTACGTTTGTTAACAGTATAACTCAAAAAGTTATGAACGGATCATCAAGAAAATTGCACAAGCTATTCTTACTATGAAAAGGCACAAAAGATTAGATTTTGGAGTTTATACAAAGAAAATAATGGTTTCAGAGTCAACTTGAATTTTTTGCTACCGTTGCCTCACATGGCGGAGATATGCGCTATCAGAGTGCTTTAGTTAATTAATATGCTGTGTCACCCTCTAATGTTCAAACCTCTTCTCGAAGAAGATACACCGACGATTCGGTATTTATTAACAAGTAAGACACGACGTGCACCTTTTCCGGGATTAGTTGTACTTTATATTCAGCACTAGATTTATAATGACGTAGGAGAAGGGCAATATTCACGACTGTTTTTCAAATTCATTGGCCCATGGATCTCTGTGGAGCTTCCACTGCATATTGTATGGAAAAAAAGACCTCATCTAGTCTGGCAACCAGTATTTTAGATTCCGTACTTTTCGTTATCAATAGGGCGTTTGCCCTTATCTCCAGAGGTCATTTGATTTGGGCCACGATATTCGTACAAGCTTCTCTTCCCTTCACTGTAAATTTCAAGTCCTCATAAGCAATATTTTTAAAACGCTGGCTTCCGGAGGGACTTCAGTGAGAAAAAAAAATCAAGCTTTAGAAAGTTAGGGACCATTTATTATCCAAAGAGAGCAATTTAAAAATAAATAATAAAGAATGAAAGTCTGGTTTTATTTAAATGAAGCCCATGTTCCCTATGACACCGAAAACACACTGGCCGAATCTGACATACATTAAAGACACATTGGAAACAAACATCAGTACAGTTTCTGTCGTCTATATCTCTCCCTAATTAATGCTTGTTTCGACATACACCAGTGTCACTCAACGTACATTTTCCCATTCACTAGACAATACCCCTAAATATTCTCAGTCGCGTTCAAGACTGGAAAATGTGGATGCCGTTCATAAGTCTCGCTGGGGCAAACTATTGTTTAGTTTCGTTGGCTAGATGAGGTGGCACACTGTCCAGCATGAACACGAGCGCTACCGAGTTGTTATTGACTTCCAAGCGAAGGGCAGAGGGCATCCTCCAAACCTTTGCACTAAAGATCTGCATTAACTTTCACCCCATCGGGTTCGTCGCTGAACCGATAAGATAGTTTGACATTATTATGGTTTGGAGGCGTTACCAAAGCTGCAAGTATTCTTTAATGTGAACTTCCTGGCAGTTTTGTCACTACTTTACGCCCGATTTGTCTCAACTCTCGACTAGTCGTACCTTAAACTGCCTTCATCGGACTCAATTTCACAAGATGGAGGATCATGCAAGCGTCATCTTCTGTATTGTCTTAACTGAATCGTCATATCCTTTTTCCTTTAACTGTTTGAACTGTGTATTTTTTTAGCTTTTTATGCTGTTAGCTCTTTAAATCTCCTCCCGCGCGACCTTACTCGGTCCTTGCTCTTCGTCTTTGCCGCGCCCCTCCTCTCCGCTCCGGCAGTCGGCGCACTGCGCTCTCCTCTGTGCCTGCGCACTTCCGTTCGTCTTGGCCGACGGAGCCACCTGATGCTCGGCGTGTGCGGGCTACTTATGTCGGCGAGTTTAACTTTCTCTTCCTAATTTTTTTTCTGTCTTTTTAGATTATGTGTTCATTGTGTAAAAATTTTCCTTGTATAAGAATTGAGAGTAACTGGAGATAAGTAGGCCTCCTAGCTAGTTACTGGGTGTGGCAGCTTACTTCCTCGCTACCTATATCTGTGGGCTGTTGCTGCTGGCCGCCCCACTTAAAGTACGAGGGAGTCGTCCTTCTCTCACTCTAGCTAGCTGTTACGTTTTAAACGACCTAGTAAAAGAAGCTTGTGACCCAACTCAAGAACATCATTCAAATTATCTTTTATTGTTGCCTAAATAGCGCTGCTACCAATAGGCTTGACATTCACATACCCGTATCAAATGTTCATTTACTGTCTTAGAATTGACTGGTGTCTTTCCTTTTAATATTTGTACGATGTGACTGTCAATAAACTTACTATTATTATTAATAAATTTATGGACTGTCTTAATATAGTCTCCTGCAGGATTAGTGCATAAGCACCAAGGGATGTTCTTTTGCCCTTTTCTTTGCTAACTGTAGCGTTTATTACAGCTTCAACACTCATATAGTGCCACCTGATTTAAGCTTTGTTTCACCCGAATAATACCTCTTTGTTCAGCTCTATACGAGACTCCCAGAAAAAAGAAACTACATTGTAGAGAATTTTAATGGGAGACTATTTGCATATATGTAAGAAAACCTTTCTATAAAAAATTTTACCATAAAATACCATTTTTGGTGCCAGCGTGAGTTACACTTCGACAATTTTTTATTCAAAGGCGCTACTCCTCTTAATATGTACGCATTCTCAGTATTAATCTATTTTTTTCTTTTTTTTGGTGCATTGTCAGAACTTAATTACAAATCATATTTTTACGGTAAGTTGTCACGTTATCAAACGGCTAGAAATCAACTCACGTTGCTGTAGCAGATTTGGACACCACGCGGTTACGGAAGGTGCCTACAAACTGCGTCGTTGTGTTCTGAGCGCGGAATGAGACGATCTTCTCCTCACCGGCCCTCAGCACTCCTGCGTGGACAGCCGCCAGACAGATCGACGACAGCTGTACGGGGAAATGATACGTTATTTCTGTTCTGCACTGCGTACATCGATCGACAAAAAAAAATATTAGAGATTCCCAACCTGCACCAATCAATGCAAATAACCTTATGCACGATTTCCCACATTCAATCATATGCAGCGATACAGTATACACTGTAGGACGTTGTGATAGATATTAGGACAAGCTTTCGGTACTGGTTAAATTAGTGTATTCATAACGGCAGAAATCTACAAATACTGCCAAGCCATGACACGGTGACCTGTATACAAGATATTTATTTCAAATATATCTACAAAGTGGGGAAAATTTATCTAAAAATTCATCTGCAAAGTAAGGTACAAATTTATCTACAAAGTAAGGTACAAATTTATCTACAAAGTTAAGTACTAATTTATCTACAAAGTAAGGTACAAATTTATCTACAAAGAGAGGTGCATAAACTTTGACTATTAAGAAACAGTTAATTTAGAGCCAAGCGACATAAATAGGATAGTCTGCATAAATATTTATTCTAGTGAATATTACTACAACAGATTTTATTAGTTTAAACTAGTGGACCCGTGCGTGAAAAAAAAAAAAAAATCACGCAATAATATATGTATTTGCCTAATATAAACCAGTACGGAATTTTCTTTTCTTTACTTGCTTCTTCTTTACCTCAAGAAGTTTTTGGTGACACTTCTTCATTGATTGTACTTTACTTATTAAAATACATATAGAGGAAAAGGCTACGACGGCCAACTTAAATTATCGTAAGAGATGCGTGCTTTCTACTGAGCAGTACCCTTCAGTTCGTCTTCAGCACACCCCTTCCCTTCCGTAGATGACATGCAAAAAAAAAAACTATATTTGTATACACTGAAACATCACTGAATTTCATTTTCGCTGCGTATCCAGAATGCACAGTGAGATAGCTTCAGCGTAACAAAATTTTCGCGTCCAAGAAGCTAGAATAAATAATTGTTACGTCTACTGCACCGGGAAAAATTGGTTCCTCTACGCTTTGCTGATTTTCTACTAAATCCCAGTCGGAAATAATGGTTGTGATTATGGTAGAACGACTATGATTATGGTTGAGACTTTGGTTGTTTATAGTCGAAATACCCTCCATCTTCAACCATTTATAGGGTGCAGTATGGTAGACATATGTCACAACCTTCGACCACATTGCCAATCATAATTCCCGACTATAACTACCCAATTACAACTATTTAGGTTTCAGCTGCACAACCATGATCTACCATAGTGAACCACAAGAAACACCATTCACAACCAAAATCGACAGTGTTTAGCGAATGATACAACTATATTCAACCAAGATAAACTTTTTTAACAGTAGACATATTATTCAGTCGATGCCTGCTTTGTTTGCTGATGATTACTTTCTTATAAAAAAATAGTTTAATTAATACGTGCGTTTTGGGCCCACAGCTCAGAATGGTCTATGGCTCTAAACTTCAGAACGATGCTAGAGCAAGGGCTTATACCAGCCGGTGCAGTTAACTCACGTTTATATGTTACGTCTGTAACTCTAAGTCGGTATAGAGCTACTATTCCCAGTAAAAGAAGTCACAACTCGATTGATAATTTTCGGCCGTACCCGTGGTCAGGGTACGTAGGGTTAAATATTTCATAAAACTTGACATCTTTCACATAAAGCTAATGGGAATAATTTTTGGATAAATCTTAACAGATATGAACTGGATGGACATAAAAATAGATGACAATAATTGATCAAAGATTGCAATACTATTTAAAAGGAGAAAAAATGGATAACTACGCCAAAGTTGTTAAACGTAATAATTCGAGAAAAAATAAATAAAAATAATTTCAAGGCCGTTAGTGTCTATATATACCCTGCAATTTTTACATACCGTCGACAAGAAAGAAAAGACTGAAAATATGCAGAATTTTTGCGCTATGAGATGAATTTTTAGATTTTTTGCATTCAAACTTATTGTCATACAATATCATTTTGGTCGATAATGTTGGGAATTCTAGCCATATTATTAAAATCCATGGCAATCCATGCATATTCTGCTCCATATAATGGGAGGAATTCCCCTCATGGTCGTTCGCGAGGAAATCCGTTGATAATCTACCATACTGTAGTTAAGCTCTAGCATATGCTCTACCATATATAGTCTTTCAACATCCATGTACTACCATCTACCATATATAGTCGCCAAACATCCATATACTACCATCGACCTTTGTTTCCTGACAAACTTTAATCAACCAATATTGCCTCTACTAATATCGACCTAAATATACTACAATAAACGTTATGTTATGGTCGACGTATCTACAATATTGTTTCATCATCCATAATCGACTTTAATCTTTCATACACCACTATATTCTACTACAAGCACAACCATAATTTTCGACTGGGATGTGTACATCATAAACCAAAAGAAAAGATAATTTCGATGTAGAGAAAAAGTAATGACTATCAGACTCACCGGGAAGCGAATTTTTTTTCCTGAACCTTTCAGCAAGTACAGTCTCAAGACAGCCAATGGCGTGGCAGGTCACAGGTCACAGTGGGAGGGGCGAAGGGTGATGCTCAGTGATGGTGTTGCACTCTGATGCATACTC
>LQNS02001155.1:3585530-3595974 GCA_001587735.2 Parhyale hawaiensis
GTGAAGGTGAATGGGCGGATTGTCGCCAGACACTCGGAAAGAACTGGAAGGACCTGTGATATCCGTATCCCAAGCAGAGATGGTGGAAAAGCTGTGGCCACAAAATATTCTAATAGCTTCGTTGTACGAGGAGCAAGATTGTTTAACATAATGCCTCGGCATATTCGAAACGCCACTGGTATCAAAACTGTAGAGTTGCAAACTGCGGCACCACAGAAGACACCCAGCAGAGTGATCGACTCCACACACGTGAGGTGATGTGAGAAACGTCACCTGGACTTCTTCTGAAGACTCTAAAGGTAACTCAAGGTAGGGTAATCCACTGACAGAGAAGACAGACCAAGAGCTAAGAAACACCTAAATGATTAGAGAATAACTAACTGATTTTATACTCAACGAAGAACATGTTTTCGTATCATTTGATGTAGTACCTCTCTTCACTTCAATTCCACAAGAATTGGCTCACTCTAGTGTTGAACAACTATTAAGCAAGGACGAAGAATGGAAAAACAACACCTTACTTTCTAAAAACGAAATTTTAGAGCTACTAGACCTTTGCCTTAATTCTATTTTCTGTTAATGGAATAACACAACATACAAACAAGTTTAAGGAACTCCAATGGGAAGTAGTGTCTCTACCGCAATAGCCGAAGTCACGTACCATGCATCACGTCGAAGAGTAAATTTTCAACAGCTCTCCAATCCCCATAGTTTTCTGGAAAAGATATGTTGATGATGTCCTTGCCGTAATACCAAAATTTGCCCTGCGTAGTTCCATAGATTCTAGAACAGCATTAATGAAAATATGCAATTCCCTGTCAAAAAAGAAGATAACAACGCCATAGATTTGCAAGATCTCAGGATAAAATATGAAGAAAATCGTACTCTTATATTCTCTATTCATCATAAACGAACTCACACTGGGAGATATTTAGATTTTCAATCTAAAAAACCGATTAACTAGAAAAAAAGTAGCATCAACTCCCTAGTGTCCAGAGCCTTCACCTTATGTAGCAAAGACGAAATAGCTTCAGAACTAATAACTATTACCGACTAACTTCTTGAAAATGGTTCCCTGAAATAATTAATCAAACAAGCAATTAAACGTAACAGAAAATCATCTCAAGCATGCAAGGACCAAGATCAATCAAACTCAAACCTTAACTAGAGCACTCTGAGAGCACATACCTCCGCCAAGTGAGACAACGGTAGCAAAAATTCAAATTGGCTCTGAAACCATAATTTTCTTTGCATAAACTCCAAAGTCCAATCATTTGTGCCTTTTTATATTGATGACAGCTTGTTTATTTTTTTTTTTAAGATCCGTTCATAACTTTTTGAGTTATACTGGTAACAAACGTTATGACATGCAAACATGCAAACTAACCAACCGATCTGCACCAAAATTTGATCATTTATGTCTTTTACCATTACTAACAACTCCTATGGATTTCAAAAAGTTCCATTGATTATTTTTTTAGTTATTGTGTTAACAAGCATAAATGAAAAACAGTGACAAACGAACGAACGAACGAACAAATGGACCATTACCAAAATTTGGTCATCTACTCTTTGTTATATACCTAACAACTCATGTTAATTTCATCAAAATCCATCCATAACTTTTTGAGTTATGGCAACGAGAAAAATGACGCAGGCAAACAAACAAACTGATGGACATATCTTCACCAAAAGGTAATCATCTGTTCCTCATAACATACCTAACAATATCTGTAAATTTCATCTAAATCGGTTCATAACTTTTTGAGTTATCTTGGTTATAGACACAGAGACAGACAGACAAACACGACGAAAACATAACCTCATTGGCGGAGCCTTAGTTAAAACATATAACTTTCATAAAATAAGATAATACCATGCGTAAAAAAATATGTTACGTTAAAGATAAAAAAAAACATCGGATTTGAGTGGAGTAGTCTACTAACTAAATTGTCAAAATTTTTATTAGACGTACATTGCAGAGACTGGCCGAAACATCTGCACAAGAATCAAAGAACATCAAACAAGCGTTTAGAAACAATAGTTCAATTCTTTGGTATATCAACACGTAGGAGACACGGGCCATTCGATCAATTGGTCAGACTTTCAAATTCTAGAGCAATGTTAACAGACAGAACCAAGACGCTTCTTAGAATCAACGTTTTCTCAACTCAATCTAAAATGTTATTACAGATATGAACAAATATCTGAAATCTATAGACCTGTAATAAACAACTTGTGAATTTTCGACCAGCCTCTCCAGTTATGTTTAGTGCATTAACAATTGTTCCAACGTGTCTTTGATACTAGCTAGTTGCATATCATAGGTGGCGAACAAAGAGTTTTAAAGCTTCCACCTTGACAACAACATTCGCTAAGAATGTCGAGAGCTTGGTAAAAATAGAATTCATAATCCAGAAGAAGGATTATTTTATGTTAACTAAATACATATCCTCAGTAAATTGCAATAGTTATTTTGTTACTGCTAGTGGCGAATTCAAAGGTGAGGGACCGTCGAGCAACTCGGTACATTACGAAAATGTTCGTCAGCAAGCACAGGGTAAGTGTAAGTTACCGAACAGTAAAATAATAACATACGTTACTAATTATTAAATTACTAGTAGACTAGTGAGTGAAAAAAATTCACGCAATAGTAGATGTGTTTGCTCTCTTCTCTGAGTGGCCGTTTCCACATTTTCCCGCTCACGCTTATTAGCAACACTTATTTCCTTCTGTAACCTTTCTGCTTCAAGTCTTTCTTGTCACTGCGCCCTATAGGCGCTTCATCTCTCCATTGATAGCACGTCTACCTTCTTGAGACTGTAGAAGTCTCGTTCTTCTTTTACATTCCGTATCTTCTTTCTTAAATAAACGTGCGTCTTTCAAAGTAAGATCTTAAGGAAAGCAATGTAATAAACTTGAATGCCATTCCAGTCAGCCTAGATACGATGTAAGTATACCGTATCTATTATCTATAACACGGCCTTCCATAGTTAACTATCTGTTTCTGCTCAAACTACGGCCTCTAGAGCAAATTTTGCTCTCTCAGCAGAAATACTGTAGTTGTCTACTGCCCCTGAAATAATTGTCTGCTGCCAGTAGTGAGTGCTCCGTTGGTGATCTACCGAATTTAAACGTTGTGACCTGAGAGCAACGAAAGCATCTGTGAGAAGAAACTACGAATCGAGAAGCATGAGAACGCCAATAAAAGCTTAAGTGTTAAGATTTCAACTTCGGCAACGCAAAAGTGCAATCAGACATAAGGTCGCCCGCCCTATACACTGCCATAGATTCAATATATGGAGAAGGGACTACTCGTACAAATCAGACTCAGCCTTCGATATCTTCATTGCTTGAATTTCAACTGTAGCTGTTTAAGATAAGTTTGCCATCTTCTGCAACCCGGCCTATTTTCTACATATCAGTTTTCAATGGAACTTGAGAGGACGACCAACGCCCCCAACGTGGGTTAATTTCCCCCTGTTTTGTTAAAGCGTGACAAAAAATGGATACAGAGATAAACATATAAACAAACAGATAAATACACATCGGTCTTCATCATGTTGAAGATATTTAAACTTACTTGGTAGCTAAATAATAGCGTGCGTTTTCAGGTTACCTTTCAGCAATTTACCCAACAGTAAAACTTCACCGCACGTTATCAAATAAAACATCTCCAATATACAGAACAGTAAAATGTAACCGAATGCTAATATAAATTATCTACAATTCACTCAACACCAAAATATCATCGTACGTTCTAAAGTAAAAAATGGGCAATTTACCAGACACCAAAATATTCCGTGTGTGATAAAAAAAATTGCTGCATTTTCCGTTGATGGGATGTTGCCGTACATTTTCAAGTAAAGTTTTTGAATTATACCCTGCAGTAAACGTTGCTGCGCGTTATGAAATAAAATATTGTAATCAGGTCGCAAAGCTAAATATTACCGTACCCTGGTAAAGAAATTATCTGTCATTTCACGAAGCACAATTATTAGCGTGTGTTATGAAATAAAATACTAAAATGTTCATTCAGATAACATTCACAGCAGGCAGAGGTATTGTTTGGCACAACTACCCTACACACAGAATACAATATCTTTATATCTACCTTTAGAAACTTGAAATTAGGCGGGAAACTGCTCGCAGTTTACTTTGCGAGGCTACATAGAATCAGCGATTTTGACGTGTGCAGATGCTGCCATTGATCAAAAGGAAAATATCGGATTTATTCGGTACCGCCCGGGAATATTTAAGTGCCTGGTAACAGCACAATAACCTATGCTGTGACGTTTCTTTGGCTGAAAGTAGTGCTTCAGACGCACAGCTTACTAAGCGAATCTTCTCTGTACAATTTTGTGTCACAATTTTTTTTCTACTCTCTACACCGTATCGTCGAGAATTAATTAATGGGCGTATCCACTGCAAGAAGCGAGATATTCACTGGTCTAGCAACATTAACTTAGACTGTTTGTATTTCGTTAAAAAATATCGTTTACGCCCATGCAACTCAAGGGCTTGACGTCCAGCTCCTACCTCTGATGCAACAATCGTATCTCTAACCCCGGGATGTTGTTATCACTTCAGCGAACTATGGAGCCCTTCTGACGTGTTACAGGAATGAGTTATCTCACGCCCCTGCTGTGCATCACGTTAGTTGCTCTAAGAACCTTCGCCGCGGCCCCTCCCCCTCCTCCTGAACTGTAACGATAAGGTATTTCATTTTATAATAAATGCCGATAGTGTTG
This sequence comes from Parhyale hawaiensis, assembly GCA_001587735.2. Classification (NCBI taxonomy): domain Eukaryota; kingdom Metazoa; phylum Arthropoda; class Malacostraca; order Amphipoda; family Hyalidae; genus Parhyale; species Parhyale hawaiensis. The sequence goes on from LQNS02001155.1 coordinate 3,590,282, forward strand.
AAACTTTCTGGTTTTCAGAACTTTACCTCCTGATGAAAATGATCTTTTCTAGTCTGATAAAGAGAAAGGACGTAGGCCTTACGGTTGATGGGGAAAAAGTTTTGTTGCACAGTGAATTTAGTCGACAGTTCCACGGTTGACACCTGGAGCATAGGTCGCCGTATTATGGTGGCGTAATAACCACTGAAATATACCATAAATAATCTCATGGCGTTCATTTAATTTTGCAGGTACTACAGCTACTCATGTTTTCATCAGGGCTCTCCAGTGGCCAGGCACAACTGAGTAATGCTAAGCCCAGCAGGCTCGTCTTGTTCAGAACCTGAGACAGCTCCATTTAATTCGCCGCATTTGATAAGGTTGCAGGCTTTAATTCCAAATAGATTTTCATTGAGACTTCAGAGAGAGAAAAGTATTGCCTTGGGAAAATTTCTGACGTATATGCCAGCCATGCATGTTGTGGATTCTCAGCTGACAAAATCCTGAAGTAAATATTGTAAATATCTGTGTTCATTGCTTACAATGTCTGAATTGTTTCAACTGGAAAACCTGAACTTAACTCAGCCTGAACAGCCGACCTTTTATACCTTTGCAAGTTGGTGACATGCTAAGCCCACCTAACAAATCTTCAGGATTGCGTTGCATGCGCCGTTATATTATTTCCATATATAATAAAATACTATTCCAGTGCTTATTTCGGTTGTGGCAAGATTTCGGCTCTGGTCAAGTTAGCACATTCGCCGGGTCGAAAATCTGTCAATGATGCGGAGCTATCACGATTCATGTTTCAAATGATATCTATAGAGTAAAGCAATAAACTCTGACTATTAAGAAACAGTAAGCAGGCGTCTTATATAAAATATTGCCAAGTAAAAAAAAAAATGAAGAATACGATGAGAAGCACAATTAGAAATTTGGTTACCCACGACGCGCGTTTCGCCGTACCTCGGCTCATCAGGTGGTAGGGTCGAAGATGGTCGAATTTGGAGATGTTCAGATTTTCCGAAAATTTTGGTTGGATATCACTATAAGATGTAGTTATGATACCGCGTTATCAAAAGCTTTAAAAGTAATTTTCAAACAAGCAAATGTTTCTTCAATTTAGATTCATTGTCCGCTGCAGTGACTCCAACTACAGCACATAGATGCACCGGGGCGGCAGGAACCTCTTGCACAAGGGCTTCAAAGGTGGCACATCTGCGTGGTAGATGGTGAAAACACAACAAACGACGATAATAAAATTTTGACGGGAGCTTGAAGCGATGGAAGACCTCTTGAGATGGAAAAGCTCTCCAATATGCTGCATATTTAAGTACATTACGTGTAGTATCTATGAGCCAATTCTTCTAGAAAGTTTTAATATTCCAAGAAATTATGATGAATATTCAATTATTCCTTGTGTCTGAATGTATGATCGCCTATTGAAGATACACTAGTAGTTCCTAATTCGCACCTCCTAATTCGGACTGTAACTTTGGATCTCAGCTCTTCTAATTCGGACAACCGCCTCTAATTTGGATGTTCCTCATAAAAGTGATTTTATCCCAGAAATTTCCATTATGGAATTATTTTCAGATCTCACATATAATTTTGCGTGACAAAACTAACAATTTTGACGGGAAAGAGTGATCACTAGAGATCGAATTATATGCCCTTAAAAATATGCCTTTTATGCCTGAAAACTATGCCTTTTATCCCTGGTTTGATATCCTTGTAATATGCCAGTTATGCCCTAAAATATGCCTTTATGCCCTAAAATATGCCTTTATGCTCTAAATTATGCCTTTATCCCTTAAAACTATGCCTTTATGCCCAGAAAATATGGGTTTTCTGAACTCATCAGTTGCTATTATGCCCCGTTGCTCTTGCTATTTAAGTCCTATGTCCCAAGATATCACAGTAGGAAACTTATTTATAATTATAAGTATCGATGAAGTTATAAATTTACGATTGATAAATTTTTGTTGGATTTCATAGCGTTACTTGCTTACGTTTCTTTCGTCGTCTTGAACTTTATTGTTAATTTTATTGAATAATTCCGTACTTCTCTGGAGGGGCGTGGTCCTATGTAAGTTCTATCACAAAACGCAAACTAAAACCAAATTAAGAAGGAGCTATGAAGTTATCAAGCATTATACTGTGGAGAACTTTAATGCTCTTCTATCTATAGCGCCGTCAGTAGTTAGGACCCTATTGCATGTGCGATCTGATTCTCCATTTTGCAGGTTCAGAACGCATCGTCAGAACTGCTTATGGGATTGAATTCTGTATCCTGGCTACGGAAGGTACTCTTGAAGAATCTGATTCTGCAAACCGAGAATCAGATCGCACCTATAATGTTAGTGCGTGTTTCCACTCGAATCTTGTTTGCCAGCGTCAATTCACTGCATGAAAAGGCGACACGATATCCTTTAATATCTTCGCTCGTGGCATTTCGTTTGAAGTGTGAATAAAGACAAAAAAAAAATTTACAGCATTTTCTAGCGTCAAGTTAATTTATTTTCTGTTAGTGCTGAAGTTTTATCTTTGGTTCAAGGCATGAAGTATCATTGAATAGCGCATATAGTCCTAGTTTCATGAAGCAACTATAGTAGCTCCTGTTCAATTTGTGCGGCAGATAAATTTGCAATTCATCAAGCAGGTGCTTTATTTGGTAGATTTTCCTTAGCTGACGGACTATATCTAAAGCAGGGCTCACACTACTGTCAACACTGTTGCGAACAGCCAAGGTGTTCTTGAAAAGAGTGTTGGCAACACCCACCTGTTCTTGAAAACAGTCTTGGGTGTTCGCGAGTCTGTTACAAGCGTAGGATGCAATCATTGAGACACGCACAGTCGCAACGAATGGACGTGAAAAGATTTCTTCTTCTGTTTGCTGCTTCAAATGCGGCTACCACGTCGAAAAGACGACGCTACTGGGTGCGCCCTTCATCTCTTAAGGAGAGAGGGGAATTTAGGAATCTTGTTGAAGATATCCTTAATGAAGACCATGAATTCTTCAAAATATACATGAGGATGCAACCAGGAACATTCGAGAAGCTGCTGGCTATCGTCGAAGAGGCTTTGAAGAAAGAAGATACTCCCTTCAGAAAATCAATATCTCCTGCAGAGAGGCTGGCTCTAACTTTGCGATTCATGGGACACGGAGATTCCATGAAATTACGAGCAGTCACTTACTGCCGGAGACACAATACAGTGTGTAAAATTGTGCATGAAACCACTTGAATTTTATGGATGACATTACGTCCTCTGCACATGCCTGACCTCACTCAAGCTGATCTTGAAAGGATTGCTGAAGATTACAAATACCAGTGGCAGTACCCAAATGCTGTAGGATCGATCGATGGCAAACATGTGAGGTTAACCTGCCCCGATAACTCTGGACCTCAATTTTTTAATTATAAGGGTTATTTAGAATAATTTTGCTTGCTCTGTGTGATGTCAATTATCGCTTCACTGCAATTGACGTTGGCAGCTATGGTCGAAGTAATGATGCGGGAGTTTTTCGGCGATCTAAACTGGGCAAGGCCATAGAGGAAAACAAGTTCCCATTCCCAGAACCGTGTGAGATCGAGGATCATGGACCGACACTTCCATTTGTTATAATTGGAGATGAAACGTTCCCATTGAAACCAAATCTTATGCGCCCATTTCCTGGATCATAAAGACAAGGGTGTTTCTCAATTTCAACACATAATTGTTCATACCTATTCCACTCTGTAACAGATGCCATTTTGTAGCTAACGACAATGAGCACTAATCAATTTACCTGTAAAATGCGACAAAAAAAGAGTAATTATTAATATAATCGAATAATGAATATTGTTTGCTAAATACACAAATTATTCGAAATATATGTAATAACAAATCAACGATGCTGTGCATTCAAAATATTGAAAAACGTCCCTCTGTTGCAAAGTTGCGAATTGATCTGAAGCAATTTTCTCTCGAACACTCCAACCATCCTTTGAGCAGACAGTGTGAGTGTAGTCCGATGGTAGTGTTCAGAACACGTGTTGGCAACAGTGATACCAACACCTCCATCACAGATGCCGACAATAAAGGTGTTTTTGACAGACTCGCCAGCAGATGTTGCCAACACTGTTGTGAACACATGTTGGCAGCAGTGTGAGCCCTGCTTAATAGACTAATAGAAGCGGCCCAAAGAAATACTCATGCTCGGAGATTTTAGGAGAGGGAGACATTCTGTCCCAGACCCTGCATCGTCATTTGGTATTTTGCGAACGTCTGGACAGAGACCACAAAACATACGCTCTCTGTAGCCTCCCGTACCTACTGAACACCGAAGTGGCCAGCGCCGGCTCATGAGAACTGCCAGAAAAAAAGTGACAGTAGGATAGTGGACGAAAAGATACACGTGAAGAGAATTCCTTCCTAACCGGTAGATCCTAAAAAAATAATTATTCGCATACGGAAAGTGTGTATCGGTACAAATAAAGAATGGAAACATTCTGTGAGAAAAAATCATAATTAAAAATGATGGTGTTAAAGAAACACAGCTAATGATCCGATGATATAAACACCTACTGCCACCCACCCCTGTTGGTTATTAAGTCCTGCCTAAATAATACTACAGCAATAATACTTCGAACTTTAAGGAATGAAGCCCAAACACGACAAAGTTTGAATAATTTATTTGGGGTTGTTACATTCGTATGAGCCAATAACTAATAGTTTCTTCAAATTGTTAGGGGTTAGATTTAAGCGTTTATCACTTAAAGTATTTCGAAGAGCAGAAAAACTGCGTTTAACTTCTACGGAAGTTGGAGGGGCATACAAAAAAGTTGTTAATTCTGTCGGGCTGTGGTAGTTTCCGGATTTTCTCTCAAGAATGCCTCGAATCTGACGGAGTTCGACGAGCATCAACTCGTTGACACTTCGATTTGACAGGAGCACCAGTAGTTCCATAGGTAGAACTTAGATGACGAAGAACAGAGTCAAACTCGTTCAATGCCCTCATTCATTCAATTCATGGGTTTCTAGAATTGCAATGCTGTTGATGACACTAGCAAAGTGAGCTCTCACATAGGCCAGGTAGTTTTGACTTCATCACTTCATCTCTACCATCATCACCAAACCAGCCAGCAATTTTATGCACGACAATGCCTCGCTTCGATCTACACATCCAGGCACAACCAGGCCGCACTTGTGCTGTTATGATATAATGATACACATGAATACGTGTGTACTAGGTCGTCTAATTTAATTGGGTAATTAACTGCCGCGGGTATTGTTATGATATAATGATACACATGAATACGTGTGTACTAGGTCGTCTAATTTAATTGGGTAATTAACTGCCGCGTGACTAATTGATTAATTAATTTCCGTGTCAAGGAAAAATAACAATGCAAATAATCAATACTTTGTGCAAAATATCTCTCACATAAATAACTGCTTAATTGGGGAAAGACTGGGGACGAATCCTTTGGAACAAATTCTCAACTCTAATGAAGTACAAGAGAGAAAAGTGACCATCGCAGAAGGGTGCCAGCATGAGGGTAACAGCATATCGCTTACACGAGGAACCACAAGAAATTCGAGCAGACTCCAGTGTGGGAAGGCAGAGAAACTAGCCTATCTATTACAAGAAAGGCCATAGCTGCGACAGTTTTGGCTTGGAAATTAATAGCCCAGAGACCAGAAAAATGCAGACGCGAAACACGCAAGTA
>LQNS02001155.1:3611499-3630479 GCA_001587735.2 Parhyale hawaiensis
TCTTTGGTTTCAAACTGCGGCACCACAGAAGACACCCAGCAGAGTGACTCCACACACGTGAGGTGACGTGAGAAACGTCACCTGGACTTCTTCCGAAGACTCTCAAGGTAACTCAAGGTAAGGTATACAGAGCTTTGCGACTCTTCTCCTGTGGGACAGGTTCACCAGATCATTATCAGCGCACAGCCTGCTGGCTGAACTAATAAGTCGGTCCAACAGACGCAAGTAAGTGTCTGTAGCTGAAGCACAGACTCTAACAGAGCACTCTAACAGAGGCAACAAAAAAGAATAAAAAATCTACGGACAACCTGACTGTCACCAAACACAGAATTCACCTTACGCAGGAGCCCAATCTTAGTGGATACCAACCTCCTAATATGCGGCTCAAAAATAAGCTTCTCATCGAAGACAAATCCAATAATCTCAAAGGAGCTAGACTCCTGAAGCAAAGTGTCATCAATCTCCAGTAAGGGATGCTGCGGTACATGTGTCTCAGACCCACTGATAATCATCGACTTAGTCTTACTGGCATTCAGCTTCATACACCAGGCCGAGCACCATGCACTAATGCGTGACAAATCCCTATTCAGAGACTGAGCGACAGCATTACGCAGGCGACGAGCAGGTATCACTGCTATCAAAGTGGAATCATTGTCATAGTTGATCATCGGGGTTTCAAGCGAAGAGAACATGTCACTAGTACAGAGAACGAACAACAGCGGGCCAAGCATACTACACTGAGGGACGCCAGACACCATTGCGACTGAGGCGCACAAAACGCTGTCAACAGACACACTCTGCGTTCGCTCAGAAACAAAATCGCAAATGATTGACAGAATTCTGCCACGCACACCAAAGGACTCCAGCTTGTATAATAGACCCCTGTGGTTAAAACGCCGCACTAAAGTCCAACTGGACAAGGCGTGCCTCCGACGTACAATCCAGCGCACTGTAAATGGTGTCACACCGACAACAGAGCGCCACCATGGCCAAAGCCAGTTCTGTACGCAAACTGACCAGCAGCCAGCAACCCCGTAACCTCAGCATATCGACCAAGCTTCCCAGCGATCAATTTCTCGAACACCTTCGACAAATGGGCGTCAGTGTGATGGGTCGATAGCTGGCAACATAGGGCGACACTGGACCCTTGGGAATAGGAGTAATATTCCCAGTACGCCAACAAGGAGGAAAATTTCTTAACCGTATCAGGCGCCGGAAGATCACTGCTAGCTTGGGGGCAAGAACGTCAGCTACTTATAAAACAATGCAAACATGCCACCGGATCTACACCTATATACGTATCAAGGCCCTCAAGCAGCGCCTTGATTGTACCAGATCTGAACGCCGAAGAAGTCAAGCGAGGTTCAGGGTGGCATCCATGAGGCAATGAGATTACATCTCTGCTCTGTTTCCCCTCCAAGTGAGCCGACAAAAGCTCCGCCCTTGTCAAGGGATCAGCAATGATGCCCCCCCCCCTGGACCAAGCAGGGGCGGCAACAAAGGTCAGCAATACTTAGTAGAGACTCCGTAGAACGCTGCATCAGACGATGCTGTGCCTCCTCATACATACGCTTAGCCTCGGCCCTACGATCAACATAGGTATGCCACAACGTGCGGTCACGTGAACGTCGCCATGCCCGATAAGCCGCTTGTTTAGCTTCGAAAGCTAACCGACACTGGTCGTCAAAACACGGCTTTTCCCGAGACCTCACAAGACTAGTCCTCTTGGAGACAACCTCTCCAAAATGGAAACAGACAAGTCGTTAAGCTTAGAGACAGGATCGTCGCTGTGAATAATCTGGCGCCAAGGTAACCCTCTTACTGCCTGAGTAACAGCTACCCAGTCATTACCAAATGTGGGAAATAAACTGATGATGATACATATTTTAGTTTCCAAGTGAAGCCGTATTTATAAAAATGATATTACCGAAGCGGTAACTGTCCTAGAGACCTAGTGAGTAGTTGTCCTCGCGGGTAGTTGTCCACTAGGGGTAATTGTCCAGTGGGGGGAGGGGGTAATTATCCTGTAACCCGAGGACCTAACAAAGTGGCTGTCCTTGTCCCGTGAATTTTGCCAATTGGTGTTCACTGCCACTTGGCCAAGCTCGTGGAAGTTATGCTATGCTGTGGGCTGTGTGTTTTTGTAAGAGCTCAATTCTGGTTGTTTATCCATATAATGTTAACGGGAAATCTTAATTTTGGCCTTGGTGAAGTACTTCGTTTCAAATAGTTTGCTGTTTTACTTGAAATCAGTCAGAGAAACACTTTTTGATTTGGTTATTTTTCTAATTTTTAATTACAAAATAATTTCACAGGTTGTTAATCTGGCACAAGATATTTTGGTTCGAACTTACAGGACGGACGAGCATAAGGAAGCGCCTCTAAGTTTATGACAGTGTTGCTAAGCTTTTAATTTTGCGGCGGTATTGCGACTCAATTACAAATTTGCGTGGCTAGAGTTAGCGCCGCTAGTTATTCTCACTAGCGTGCGCTGGTGTGATTATGTATGCGCTTTGTTGAAGATTTAAACTGCTTGGACGTTACCTGAGCACTGAAAAAATGGTTACACCAAAGAAAGAAAATGCAGTTATCCCGCTGAAGGAACACTCTACTGCATAATAAAAGTTTGCAATATATCGCATATATATATTATCGAACGCTTTTAAATTAAAGTTTACAATTTATCGCTGATATAATATTACCGTACACTATTTAATGAAAATTTACAATCCATAGCACAATAAAATACACCTTACGTTCTAAAATAAAAGTTTGCAATTTACCTCAGAGTGAAATATCACCGTACGTGATGAAATGAAAAATTCCCAACTTACCACACTTTGAAATATCGTACGTTGTAAAATAGGAATAAAAAAATGCAATTTATTCCTTAGTCAACTGTTACCGTGAGTTATCAAACAAATTTTCGAAATTTGCCAGGAAGGAAAATACACTGTGACTCACGGTATTAGTCCATTTTGATTTTTCTGTAAAACTATTATTTCCTGTTAATATAACTTGATATTTCTATTGTATGTCGCAGAGTAATCATGTACAATGTTCATAATCCTATTAATCCTATTATTTGAGAAACTGTTAACTTGATACTATTTAGAATCTTACTTTTTTCTGATCCACTCTCTATTTCCTGAACCACGATATTAGTCTCAGGTATCAGAATTAGCTAAATAAGATGAATAAACACAAATTAACTATCAGTTCATTTATTAATTGCTAAATAGTACTTCAAAAATACTTGGAACATATTGCAACAGCAAACAAGGCAAAATAAACAAGAAACAATAAGCTCATTTATGAATGCAACGTCCATTATGTTTTATGACCTCAAAAATGCGGTCATTAACGGAATGAGTCAATTTCTTAATAGTAGTACCATCGATGGATCTTGTAGCGACTTGTATGGCCTCCCACAATTCTGTTTTTGAAGAAAACTGCTTACCCTCTGTATAAATTTTGCGCTTGATAATAGACCACAGATATTCAATTGGGTTCAAATCTGGAGAATTGGGTGGCCACACCATCAAATTCTGGTTTTTGAACCCCAAATAAGCCAGGTATTCTTTTGTAGCTCTGGCTGAATGCGACGGTGTATTTTCTTGCATGAAAATCAGCTTTTTGTGAAGATCCAAAGTCTGGTCGTCAAGCCAAGGAACAAGACATTCATCATCGAGTAGGGCGCAATACTTAGCAGAATTGATTCAACTCCTTCACTGACCTTTGTTGGACCTACAAATTTATCATTCATAATCCCAGCCCACAACATAATACCACCACCGCCTTGATGGCAGCGAAAACGATGGTGGAGTTTGCTCTCAAATCCGACCCATCGTTTAGACCATCCGTCTGAGCCATCGAGAGTCGCTCTGGTCTCATCTGTGAATAAAACACACTTCATATCCTGTTTCATATAAGACCTAGCCCACTCAACTCTCAGAAGCATGTGCATTTGTGTCAATGGAGGCTTTTTTACGGTAGATTTTACATTTGCAATAGTCCCCATGATTCGGTTTCGCGTAGTTTTTGGCACTTCATTCAGACCAGAGCTTTCAAAAATTGTTTTGCTTGTGCTTCCCGGCTTTTTGAAAACTTGACGATTAATTTTTCTGATATCCCGCGTGTTCACAGCTTTTATTTTACCTTTATCAGACCGTGTCTTCCGATTGGAATTATCCCTCAAAACACGTTGAACTGTCCTAACATGGCGACCTAAAATCCTGGCAATAGACGCACATGAGGTCTTCTAGGCCGTTTCTTTGATAATGGTTTGCTTCTCTTCGTCTGTTAGATCCTTAGCACGTTCCATTTTGAATATTATTTCAATGGACTAATAGCGTGGCTCACAGTATATCTGTCAAACAAAGGAATGTTCTGCAACAACCTCTTCAGAATGAAAACAAATATTGCCAGCTGAACTAAGCACACTGTTGCCATATGTTAACATAATTCTCGTCAGACAGAAGGTTGTTTTTTGAAAAATCAGTAAAAAATTGTCGGACTAATACCGTGTATTACCTTTCATTATTATATAAAATTCAAATAATCTTATTCAGGTAATTTACAGCCGCCCAACAGGTAAAGACATTGATCCGTACAACTGCCCTACACACAAAAAACAGTGAATTCCATTTACCTTCTACTACCTTATTCCATATCAAGGCCATTATACTTAGATTTTGCCTTGTTTTGGCCAAAGAGAAGTATACCATTTTCTCCGTGCAGATGTTAACATGAGAACGATGTTCTGATTTCATTTCGGATCACACGGCCATATTGTGCTGTCCATTAAATGCACAGTAATCTTGCAGGGTTACGTCTCGTTGGCTGAACGTCATACTTTTGAAGTGCAGTTCACGCGGTAGTCATGATCAGCATCATCCAAGAATTTTTCTTCCATATCAATACCATATCATGTAGAATTAGTCAATGTGCGTATCCTCTTTATAAACCAATATATGAAGGTGCAACAGCATAGATATTATATTGTTGTATAATATAGCTATTAAAAAATTAATAGCCCCAATGCAACTAAAGGTCTTGCAACCATGGCGACCTCCAGCCACCGCTTCTGCTGCACCTGCAGCATACGTACCGCCGGGATGTTGTTATCGCTTCAGCGAAATGTGAGCCCATCTGACGCCAGCAGGCCATTGCTGTTATCGCTCGCCTTGCTGTGCATCATGTTAGTTGAACTATCGAATTCTTCGCCTCTCCCCTTCCTGTGGCGTAAGTCTTAGGCATCCTCTCTAGCTGTCACTACCAGTAAGTCTCGAAACTTTCTGCTTCTTATAACAATAAATCATAATGAAAATTATTTTTCGATTGTGGCATAGATCATTAGGTACGTATGCTGTTCTACTGAAAAGAAAATGGAAGAAACATTAAATACGCGGTGAAGTATATTCTGCCCCGTCTTCTATTTTCTGGTAACTTCACAGGCACTGGGTCCTGTAGCATACATTCACATTAATGTAGCAACTTGGCGTTAATATGATACTGCATGTACGGGAGCAACTTATGTTGGCGTTGACGTTCTTCAGAGGCGAGACAGAACATAGTTGAGCAAATTCCAGTAGGCCTGACATGCCGAAAACTATGCACAGTTCCATTAGTTTTACCACATTTGATTCAGTTTCTGACCTAAACCCTTTAAACTAACCACAAACAGAGCTACCCCTCGCCTCAAGAATCAACCATCTGCATAAAGCAGGATGCTTCAGTCTTGATGTCACACCCGAACTGCATCAGTTTGAGATTGTTGCACGCAGGCGAGTTCTTCTGCTTCGCTTGTAAAGGCAGCATTCAGTGTTCATATGCTGTTGCTGGGCTGTTGGCCCTAACCATACAGGGATTGTCGGGGGCGCAGACAGGAGGTACTCCGTCGTTGGCGCCAGAGCCCTTGACGATCTGTGATCGGTTGAGTTCGTCCACGCCTCTGGGGCCGCCAGCAAGGCCGCCTCAAGATTTTTTTGAAGGCCTTGCCAGAAGGCATCGCCTTTAGTGGATGTTGGCTTCCCAGTTGGGATGTGCGTCACGTTGAGTTTACAATAACTGTTAGCTTTCATCAGAAGTTAAGGCAAAGATCCCATCGATTGGGTGGCAAATTCATTTTTAAATTCAATAGGCTAAGCTTGTCCAGAAACTCAAACGATTGAGCTGCCTTTCGCAGTCTCGATCGAGTTTCAATGCATTAACTCTTATCTGATTTTAAATGAGACTTTCGAAAAGTAAGTTTGTCTAGCTCCGTAACATGGAGTCGCAACCGTGATTAGGTTAGTTCTAACACATGTAAAGCGATTCAGAGAAGGTAAGTAAAAGCGAGAGTATTTGAAATTCCGGACAAGTCCAGCCTATAACGGTCAACTGAACTCACCGATCAACTCTTAGAGTTTTGACAAAATGTAATTTGCAATTTACATTATATGTGGGGAAGCGTACAGGCCGGCAAGGGAACAAAATATATAGTGGAGAGAAAGTGATCCTATATTTCACTTGAAACTAGGCTGAGTAGTTTCTTACACCTACAACACAATTCAAAATGATGAAAGCAGAACTTCTATTTCAAGTTCTATGCAAGTCAAGCCTTGTGAGTTTATTTTGATCCTACTCTAACAAGTCAGTCACTCGATGACACCTTAAATCTACATTTGAATTTATGAACGACTACTTCTAATTCCCACGATCAACTGCATACATCGCTCGCTCTGGTCACTGCACAAAACATTTCGAGAAAATGACGTGCGGAGCCTCATTAGAGTAGAAGCCTCTTCTTATTTTCAATCCGAAATGATATACACATACACTGCCTGGATAAAGTGTCATACAACTGCCACAGCTTAGTTGACCAGTTGTGTTTAGTGAAGCCAATAAGCCTTGACTAGTCCAAAACGTAGAACAGAAGCGTTTGTTTTGAACCTTTGAGTGGTTTTGCAAGTAATGCACTAACACCAGTTATGCATAAGACGGCCAAAAATTCCATTTTACTGTGTAGAATTGAGTTGTGGTCGTATTAAGAGTAATCGGTTCGAGTATAACGCCCGATACTCCATTTAACGGGCGTAAAAAATGCACAGTTTGAAGTTCTGGATAATTCAGAGCTATAGGACTATCTCTCTTAACCTTGTGATACGGGGTTAGACTGCTGAGAGTAATCGGCTCAAGTTTATTATCTGCTACTCTATTAAACTTTCGAAGCCATCACCCAACTTTGAGTTTTGGATAATTCGGACCTCTAGGATTGTCTTTCTAAGTTTTGTGATGCTGGATTAAGTAATGGTCTCGAATTGACTTCATTAGCATTAGGATGTTAGAGTGCTGCGCCAGCTTGTCCCGCTATGTAGGTGAATTCTGGTAAATCTCGACCTGCTGCGTCACTGTACCGTAGGTGGCATTTACGTACCAATGTGGGTTCTCTGTCCCAAGCACATACGGGGATGGTCTGAGGTTCGTAGTAACCCTTCAACCCTTCCGTCTGTCGTAATAGCTTCGACAATAATTGGCAAGGGCCGCGCATTCAACTGGGGCCTACCGAACAATCCGCTTGTTATATCTGCAAAACTCACTAATGCATGTAGGCCTATGCGGTCTTACATAAAAATTTTGTTCGCGTACTTTATACTTGTTCGAAGCTTCAGACGGCAGCTTCGGCTTTGCCATTCACAATCGTCTTACAAGTGTAATTAGGAGCTCGATTACCCTGAGTGTAGCTGATAAGTCAATATTACAACACCTAATAGAGTTTTAACCTATTTCAAGAGTAGCCGAAGAAAGTAAAACTTGTAGATATGACATCGAGTTTAGCCAAAACGATCACTGATGCTCGCGACACGGGGTTAATTTAGGTTTTTAACTGTAAGTGCAGCATGGTGAAAATTAAAATAGATGCAAGAGCCCCATCTTCTGATATTCTGAGTTGTTTTTTTTTTTTTGCTTTATAATGTCAATACAGCATTCAATTGCTGTGCTGAACAGTATCATTACCTCCGCCGTGGAGGTCATGTTTTCACCGGGTTTGTCTGTCTGTCATCAAGATAACTCAAAAAGTTATGGACGGATTTTGACGACAATTGCAGGGATTGTTAGGTATGTTAGGAGGAACAGATGATTAACTTTTGGTGAAGATCCGTCCATCTGTTTGATTGTTTGCCTGCCTCATTTTTCACAATGCTATAACTCAAAAAGTTACGGGCGGATTTTTGTAAATTCTTATGAGTTGTTGGGCATATCACAAAGAGTAAATGACTAAATTTTTGTGACGATCCGTTTGTTCGTTTGTTTATCACTATTTTCAATTTTATGCTTATTAGCACAATAACTCAAAAATAATGAATGAATCTTTATGAAATTTATAGGGGTTGTTAGTAATGTTGAAAGACATAAATGATTAAATTTTGATGCAGATCGGCTCGTTCGTTTGTCATAACGTTTGTTAGCAGCATAACTCAAAAAGTTATGAACGGATCTTCGACAAAATTGCACAAGCTGTTATTATTACTATTAAAAGGCACAAACGATTTAGATTTTGGAGTTTATACAATGAAAATTATGATTTCAGAGCCAATTTGATATTTTTGATACCGTTGCTTCGCTTGGCGGAGGTTTGCGCTCGCAGAGTGCTCTAGTTAATCTATGCTATTACATAATATTTATGTCACAGTTTGTTAGCCCACCAGCTAAGCATTGTAAGAACCTAGGAAAGCAATGCTTGCGAAGCCTTATTACGAATCCTATCTATTGTAACTACAAGTCATTATTACATAACGAGATCTTGATCATTTCTTGTATTTGTACGCATACCTGCAGCTCGAGCTGCAGGTATGCGTACAAATACGAGAATTTCAGAAGTAAGGTGAAACGTATTTAAAGCAGAACGCACATCAAAAGCAGATACAGTAACACGAAATGTATTTAAAAATATTAAATACATTGTATTTAAATACACAAAACTGTAGTTAAATACAGCATTTAATTACACGTTTTCGAAGGTATTAGTAAATACATTTTAGATAACAAAAATGTATTTGAATACGTATTTATATACAATTGTATTTAAATACAGCCCATCACTGCGCTGAGTGAGCTGCCCATCCTCGCTTCAAGTAGTTCATGCGAATGCAGTTGTAACCTCGGCATAAAATGCGGAGATCAGCAGCGGATTGAATTGCGACTAAAATAGAATATAAATTGCTCATAAAAATACGACCACCATTGGCACGAGGGACATGAACGGAAGATTTTGTGGGTTGTCATAAAATCTCTGCAGTAGAACGCTAGAGCACTCTGAGAGCGCATACCTCCGCCAAGCAGGGCAACGGCTGCGAAAAATTAAAATCAGTTCTGAGACCATAATTTTCTTTGTATCAACACGGATGTAAAAATTACAAGTGTGATCCGTGCGAGCGCTTGTACTGTGGCAGCATCTCTGTCCAATAATTATTAGTGAGGTGCGTCCAACATAGAGGAAGTTAAAGTTACTATCCTTTGGTAAATTATACAATTGAAATAAAAGTAGACACGAACTAATCAAAATTTGACGTTTCGGGAGTTTTATCCCATTTTCAAAAACCTAATAAAATCTTAAGGATGTCTAACAATAATTTTTTTTTATTTAAGAGGACCTAAAATGTGGTGGTGCTAGCGTTGTGGGACCTAGAGGGCGANAGTGGTACAGCTGTAGTCATCATATAGGGCGGGAAAAGAACATGTACAGTCATGGGGGAAACAGTCCGTCCTGCACAAAGAGCGGATAAACCAAGCCGTGAGTAGGGGCCGGGCGCCAGCTCCCGTACAGTCAGCAGATGTGTAGTCAAATTTTAATTAGTTCGTGTCGACTTTTATTTCAATAGAGGAAGTTTTTAAACTGTCAGTTTTAATTTATACCTACAGAATCTCCCTTTCGTGATCATTGTGGCAGTAGAAATGTTTTCAGGAAAAATAATTTTTCTGGTTTAGACGTATCCCAATCTGCTGCTGACGTCAGTTGTGTTGGCCACACAAGCGCATGATATTTTCAGCTTTAACTTATGCATCCCTCATCTTATGTGTTGAACACACGCATTTCAGAGGCAAAATTAGTCGCACCTCCGACGCGGCTTTTGCATGGCCTATCGACCGAAACGTTTATTATCGGATAGGACTTAATTAGTAGTGAAAACCTTGAAACTTTTGAGTGCTGCACACACACACGCGGTCTCAGTAAACTAATCTCTCAATCACGGAACAAAGCTGTGGTTCACCTTACTGTCCCTAAGGCTGCTGCTATTCCTCTTCCGGTCATCCTAAAATGCATGCCCGGTAGACTGCGCTTCTGCCGGAAGAACCGAATATGATAAAACTTACTTATTGGTCGAACCAACGGTTCTCTTCTCAATTATCCTATAACTGCTCTTCCGGTGGAAGAGTTTGCCGGTAGACGCTGCCTAAATAAGAAGGTCTCAACTCGTAGCCAGTAATTCGCTTCGATCAACGCATCCAAGCGCAACCAGGCCAAAGACTCGATGAATGTTCCAGTATCTTATAACAGTGTAATATATTCTATGTTCTTTGAAATGTGCGGTGCAATAGTTTCTACAAGTAAGCCTAACGTTATACTCAGTAGGCAGCTTCAACGCTCGTGCTATAGAGAGTTTCAGTCAGGACCACGCTGCTAATAACGTACGAAAGGGAGCGTTCCCTTTTCTTGTTTCTCACTAATTAGACGTGCTGTCGTAACAAATTTTGATGCGATTCAGGTGATTTCTAACTTATACGGTACCTTATTTTACGTATCGACGCTGCTATTCTCAATTTCATTTCTTAGTGTTTTTTTACTGCTCTTCGCAGGTAGCTACTGTCATGTACGCTGCAATTTCCTCCACATTCGTAATTTTTCTACGTCAACTGATGCTAGGCATTTGTGTTGCTCATAATCGATGCAGTATTTTGTTATACCGTATGTGTTTTGTGCCTCACAGCTGCGAGCTCCTGTACTCGAAGCACAGCACATTGCGGTCACATGTGTAGATAAGTAATATATTGCTAGCTAGGCAAAAACGTGATGTTTGCTACTTGCCATAGCGCGCAGTAACCTCTTCAGTGTTATACAGTCTCTGCAACAACTTGTCCGAAATTGAATCTGATGGCAATGGAAGAAACTGTAACCATTCTATAAACCTAATTAATAATTTACGCTTCTCCGCAGTTTCTTTACATGCCGGTGCTCTGTTGTCTTCGTTGTAGCACTGATGTTTTAGATGCATCATTCATTTTACAACTTGCCGGAGCTGCAACGCAGGTACATTCGCTGCACGCGAGTTACTTTCAACTCGAATTTATTTGAGGCTTACGCGCTGTGCCTCATCTGCGCAGGAATTTTTTTTTTCTTGCTCTCTAGTTGAAACTACTGTGCTTCAGTGCGTTTTACCCTGCAATTACATGAATATGTAATACCTAGACAAAAGGTAGATGTCTGCTCCTTGCTCTAGCGTCCACTTTCATTTTATCTCTTATACAATATGTATCCGAGTGGCATTCCTCTAATCTTTATTACAATTACAATTGCGTATTTGATGCCACAGACTGCCACGCTTCCATCAACGAAGTCTATCAGTTCAAACGAGTTCAAAATATTAACCACTGTAAAGCAGTTGATTACTCACCATATGTTTTCCTGAGCAGCAATCGCTGGAGCGGTCATTAATTGTTATGCTCTATAGCCGTAGTGTATTATGCGACAGCCACTTTCAGTATCAACGCACACTTTTCCTATGTAAAGTATTAATTTAGAAACCTATCCAATGTACATTTATTGTAGCATTATTATTCATTTTGTTGTTGTTTTTCTCTAGAAGAAACTATTTTGTACCAGAAAGTGCATGAGCCATAAGAAGAGTTTGTAGAGAAATTGGATGATGATTATTCTTTTACATTCTTCCCTGACCGCGATGCATACCGCGCTAACTGCATTTTAGAATCGTTATGGATTTTTCTCAGACTGGAGTTGAACGAGCAAGCATCAACCACAGAGCTTTCTCTGATTCCATAATAATTCATTCTCTAATTAAACATTAATTACTCTAGATAGATTTAATTTCTGTTGCCCTTGAATAAACTCAAAAATCCAACTTTGTTGATATTTGGAAGACAGAGAGAAAAGACTTTTCAACAATCCGAAACGCCAATCTTTTGATGATGTCGGCGGCCACATTGGCGCTCGTATTTGTCCTGAGAGTGAAGATCTCCTGCGCATAAATAGATGTGCATATTCTAGGCCCTGAACCCTACAACCGACGATTAGTAGAACAGCAAAATGCTTCCATTTCTTTTTCGGATATTACCAATTTTTGAAAGGACAGAGGGAATAGGCTGGATTGAGCTTAGAAGCGACCAACTAGCAAACAGCGTAACGGNTTATAATTGATTTCGCCAGAAAAATCGTCGTTAATAATAAATATCATCGTAGACGCGCATAGAAAAAGTAAGAAGGCAAACACTAATTAAACAAGAACAATTATCAATAGAAAATTGTAGTGGAGGCTGGTGGAAACTTTCACAGCACCAAGGAAAAATCTGAGCCGGTATGGCGCCCTGATTTAACTTCTTTGAAGTGAAGTCCTATTTATCCTTTATTTTCAGGCTGCAGTGCTCTTTGCAAAATATATTCAAGCATACCACCGATTTTTTTAGTCCTGATTCATTCAATCTCACGCTCCTGACTGGCCAGCTGCTTGAGATTCACTCATACACAAAAAACGGTAAAATGTTTTCCTGAAATAAACGGAAGTTTGAACAATAACTGCTCCTATGGGTTCTCTCACGTCAAGTATATGTATAACACTGTTTATAATTTTGGTTAGGATTAAGAGCACAACCAACAAAGGTTTGAGGTCCCACCCTCAAATACTTCAACTCGTCGATATGACGTCATTTCCTGACATACGGTCACGGCTAAGTTTGATGTTAGTCCCATTGCAAAATACTAGCAGATACAAGATGGCCGTAGGCATCTACCACTGACTGATAGTTTTCAGGAGTTAATAACTTATTTCAGAGCCCATCGCTCGGAATTTCTAATCCTCAAAATAATCCGTTGTGTTCTTAACCCTAAAACACAAAAGCTCTACATGTAAGTCCTATAGTGATATAGCATCACAGACCTCAGCCGAAAAAAAAAAGAATTAAAAACACACAGTTGTTATCAAGAACATGACATAGAAAATGAAAATCTTTAGCTTTCACTTCCTAAAATACTTTTTCACAAGCAAAAAAAAAAATACTGAAAAGATGAATTTCGGATACAGTGATTACGAGGGTCCTAACAGCGGCGGGTAGCAATCAAAAGGAGTTTTTGCTCTGAAGTTGCGGAGGTCTTTCAATGCAGTGTTATATCTACAAAACTAAACTCTCGTATATTAGTATAGTTAAGCTGTTCGAACAGAAGAGTCAACAAAAGCCTTGGTTTGAGCGCAGTGAGGAATAATATGAATGTCAAAAGATGCTAATAAAATATCCCCGGCAAAGACTCGATAACGTTTCGCACGTTACAGCCCCCTTGTGGTGGCGGTGACTCTCAAAGGGCCAAAGCCCAGAGGTCGCCTCCCCTTCGAAAATGACCATTTTCATTGATCGATTGGTTAATATGCTAAATTAATCCTAAAACTAATCAGGACATAGACAAATTACGATTTACTGGCAACACTAAGACTAACGAAAATAAAACCTGACACGCACTGAGAGTCGCGTCAGATGTAACGAATGCTATTTTTTCAACAATGCGACAGCGTCTAGTATTTGCACCGATTGTTCTTTCCATTCGAATTCTGGGTAGTTTTAAATTATCTTCGCAACAATGCGATGAAGACATGAGCAATGCCTTGCACAATGCACTCCTGATAATAATAATTTTATGTTTTTCATGAACTACATCAAACAATACATGAATCTTAAATGTTAAATGGTACACTTAAGATGACGAAAAGAAAAAACATCACAGTAGTCTTGCCGTCAAGACTACTTAACGCCTTATTGCAGGGCCTCCTTCTAACAACAGTATGCGCTGCTATCGTAGATATAACTTCGATCGTTTACAGCCAGGACCAATATGCAGGGTTTTGAGTCATGAGTTGTCGAGTTTTGCAATCCTAACTTCCAGGCTTAAGGCGTAATTCCTGATCCTAACTTCCAGACAATGTAGCTTTGAGCAAATAATAAACTCGCACTTTGAACTGTGCTCATTCATGAATCGGCGCACTACGCCGTTGTAAGCACGCGTAAGCCCTCCATAGATTTATTTTTAAAGTTGCGGTATAGCAACTTACAGTGCAAACGGTAATAATACCTCCGGAACAAGTGGCATTTGACCTCTTCAGAACAGTCTCCGAACTAACATGTAAAGGGAACATCCCAAGCTTTTTGCTAATTTTTTTATTTAAGGTCTCGATTGCAACAAAATTTGCACGCAATATGTGGAATAAAAAAAGAACGGTTTTTACTCATGTGTGTTTTCCGTTTTCTCCTTCGTTTTCTTCTTATCGTTGAATTTCATTGTAAACTCGTGTGCTTAATTGTTTTACTAAAAGCACTTCATCTCATTCAATATTCATGCTACAAAAAAAAAAAAGAAAGACAGTTTTGGAAAGAAAAATTCAATTGCTATAAAAGTCTATATATTGTTTTTGTTTTCTCGTCTGATTTTTTTGTTTTCGGTTTAAGTATCTAATTTTTACATATTAATTTTACCTGAATTTTTCTCAGTCATCTCTCCATTATTGCAAAATCATTTCAAAAAACGAAAAGCTAAATAGGGACTTTTATAGCTATTGAATTCCTCTTTCCAAAAGTGCCTTTGTTTTTATCGGAGCATAAGTATTGAAGGACATGAAACGTTTTGAATTTTGTAAAAGTGAAAAAAGTAAAAGGTTGTACATGTATCTGTTGTTGTTTATTTTCTTCATATAATGATGGAAATGTCTCTTATAAGGTTTTTCAATAAACAAAGCGATCAGAAATTATGAATATCTATAAAATTATGACGTCATACATATGTACATGTGACGTTACACAAATATATGACGTTGTGCATTTTATTGCCCGGGTGCGACGAAACTTGCACATTATGAGTAAAATCATAAATAAAAACGTTTTTTCTATGAAAATGTCCAATTTCCCATTTTAGAATACATATAATTTATTCAAGAGCTATAAATAAATTTCTTTTAGCGCAATCGGATAAGCTGAAAGTTTCATGAAAATACCTGAGCCACCACCGGAGGAGGACTTTGCCCCCCCCCCCCATTTAGAGGTGTTCCAATGCGTCCAGGGCCATAATTTTTTGGCCACAGGTCCGTCGTCATCCAAGGATAAAATTTCACAAAAAATGAAAATTCCAAACTTTTACTATTTTCGCTGGGGTGGTCCCCTTAACAACTCCGTGGAGCTTCGCATTTCTTGATCTATATCCTGGTAATCGGGAAATTATCAGTGATTTTTTGACCAAAATAAGAGAAGCTGTTTACAGTCGCTAGCTCTACAGCCCTGAGAATAAAATGTTTACGGCCGCGCAAGATACCTACTCTTCTCTGACTAAAATCGTGCATACTGTTTCCACTGTATTGTATGCAATACAAAGTTGATTCGTTTTGGTCTTGCACATTGTGAGCAACATTTGTTGCCCACAAGGAAGGGGAGAAGCGGGAGGTTATCTTCATTTTATTATTATTTTTCATGTTTCTCTCTGTGTGTCTCTCTGTCACTTTATCGGCATTTTATCAAGGTTACTCAAAAAGTTACGAACGGGTATTAGCAAAATATATAGAGGGTTTTATGACCTATGTTAGTAGAAACCGATGATTAAGTGTTTGGTGAAGATCCGTTCAATTCATTACGTATTTGTATCTACCTTATAATTCTCGATAGCATAACTTCAAAAGTAATGTACGAATCATCATGAAATTTGAAGGAATTGTTGGAGTTGTTACAAGGAGTAAGTAACCACGTTTTTGTGCTGATCTATCAGTCCGTTTGTTCCATTGTCTCAATGTTTGTAAGTAACATAACTCAAAAAACTGTGAACGGATCTTCATGAAATTTGCTGCAACTTTTAGAAATGCCAAAAACACAAATAACCAAGTTATGCGATGGTGAATTCGTATGGTTGTGTTTTTGACTCATGTTTGTCAGAAACACAACTTGAAATCTAAAGATCGGATTTTCAAGGAATTTATAAAAATTTAGAGAAATTTTGAAACCCACAATTGACCAAATTTAAGTGATGGTCAGTTGTTTGTTTCACTAAGGTTTCTCAAAATGCTTATCAGAACATAATTCAAAAAGTTACGAACAGAAGTTCAAGAAAATTACAGAAGCAATTATTACTGTCAAGCAACAAACCAAATTTTGGTGATGATAAATAGAAATCCTAGTTGCTGGGCCAATTCAAAGTTTTCAATAACATTATGTTGCTTGGCAGAAGTATGAATTTTCAGAGTGCGCTGGTTGTTAATATGACAGCAGTTCCTAGCTCCACTGAGCTGGGTATGGATACAGTCAATGAAGATACTGAACAGAATGAGAGAGAATGTACGCCTCCCGTCGCATATCGTTAGTCATGCCCAACGTCGTTGCCATTTCTAATCCCATTTTATACACCATTTGTGACTCTTGAACCAGCATTTCAACGTTTTACAAAGCAAACAGGTATTTGTTTTCCGAACCCACACTTGAACAAGAATAAGGTTTATTGAGGTTGTCCACGTGGCAGATGAGAACTCAGAGGGGCGGGGCCTCGCACAGCGCGGCCTTGAGTTCACTGCAGTTGTCCGTGTGGCTGATGGCGGCTGACGAGGTTGAAGTGAGGTAACCGCACCGTTGCTCCTTCGAGGCCGAGGCTTCCAGCAGGGGCGAGGGCTGAAATGGAACAACTCTCAATGTTCATGCAATCCAAAGTTGATACTCTATCTTGCAACCAATTCATTGCATACATACGATTACATGAATAATTGATCATTCAAACACTGATGTTCTCACGTGAGATTCAATCTTGCCAGACACCCAGTGCCACTGAAGTCCTGTTACGGCCAGCACATCGTTGGCCTTATGGGCGGAGATGCCCACCCACGCCGGCAAGCGGAGGTGAGGAGCTGATGTTGCAGAACCTGCGAGGGGAGTTTTTTTTTAGAAGAACAACACTAATTCCGCCAACCGTCTCATTGCGATTGCACTGTTATAGCCGAGCAGCCAGCAGTCTGTAGTTTTATGTATCTCTGTAACGGGTTATGTATTTTCTGCAGCTCCACAAGGTAACTTTCAACTCAAACTACTTTGCAATGGCAAGTCGCTTACAAATATCTTTTTAGCATCAGAAACGTAAAATATCGTTTATGTGATCATAGCACAATGCAGGCCATCCTCAAGATATGGACAGCTTCATTGTGTACCATTACGCACTGATATATGAAGAAAGGTGTTTGCAAAATTTATACAGAATAATTTAATACAAGGAATTAATTTTTCTGTCGTTATTAATACTTTGGAAAATCTCTTACTGTATTCTAATTTATGTTGTTCTGTCCTAACCGAATAGCTCGAGGATCGCCGGTAGTCTACAGCGAGGGATCAATTCCCGTAATCCTGAGATGATATACTTTTGTGATGAATTTGAAAGCCTACGATGCATTGTACCAAACATAAAAACGAACTGGCGAAACTATTGAAACGTTAACTGTACAACACAAAACGACCGTCGTTACTACCGTGTATACTCGTAATTTCTAAATTACAATGCAATTCGCCGACTTGCTGTACTCATTAAATTGGCCGACCTATTCTAACTGAAATGGATGAGTGTCTACGCTCTCTTGTGGCTGAATGAGTTGAGAATGTCAGTGCACTCCCGGCAGTCACAGAGAGTGGATACTGCATTACGATGGCGCACCTTTTGTTCTGATGATTGTGATGTGCTTGTGAAAGATGCACATACATGGCTACTTAATGTTTCGTTTTGTAATCAACAGATGTAAAGGCACCGAATTCTACTGCGGCAGTGCAGTATCCGCCCCCCCCCGTACCAAGAAATACATTAAAGAAATGAATAGTTAAGAATTACAAACTATGACGTAATCCTCGAAGTCGATTTTTGAGAGCACCAGCAACTAATGAAGATCGTCAAATACTCAAGTATTTACTTTTATTGCGAGATTACATTGCCATCAGCAGTGAAGGAATAGGACTCAACAAACTTTATTGATAATGAACAGCGGGAACGGACGCTATACGACGTGCGTCTCAAGCAATTTATGTTAAATTAAAATTAAAAACTAAAACTTTTCATATTGTAATAATCACTTTGCCGTCTTGCGCACTTTGCCCAATTACCTGTGCCAATGGGCATGCACTCCTGCGACGACCTCCCAGGAGCGCATGTTGGAACACGGTGAGTAGCCATTTCAAAAATTACCATTACAGGAGCTGAAAGCTCGAAGCGCAAAACTTTCCATAGCCTTGGACCCATTTCGTAGCTCGTATATCAACGTGTAATATATTTTGCCTTATCACCGGCTTTTTTAACAGCTATTTCTGCAAGCAAATAACGTAATGGGTCACTATATATTTCTGACATATTGGCAGTAGCTCATAGAGCGCTGGCCTGTGAGTCCCGGTGGCACTTGTGCCAAAAGCTGGGCGCAGCACCCTGTAAACCCGAGCGAGTACGTGCGTGCGTTTGTACATACGTTATAATAAGTGGACGCCTTACCTGCTTGTGCTGTGCTGTTCTCTCTCTCTCTCAGACTGTCACCCATCCCTGCACATCCCTCTTCAAAATTGCCAGATACCGCCATTCTTTATCGAAACGATGAGTTTATTTAAATGAATACTACTAAATGCTGTATGGTTATATATTTCTGTCGTGTCTTCACGATAATTAGAGAGACTATGATTGGTACTTGATTCTATTGCGGGAACATAAAATATTAAACTTATATAGCCCT
>LQNS02001155.1:3631853-3655130 GCA_001587735.2 Parhyale hawaiensis
TGGATGTTTGGAATGGTCTTGATGGCTCTGTCTTTGCTGGTGCTGGTATTGGCAGCTTTAAACGATCTGTACACAGAGCTATTCTGTGATCTCGGATTTTCTTTTTTTCATTCTTTTGTTTTTGTCCACCCGCTGGGCTGGTTGCGTGGGGGTTTGTTAACCTCATGGAGTTTCTCCTTTCCTACGTTGCCAGTCTGGTGTGATTTAATTATAATAATAATAATAATAGTAATAATAACTTGCCGTAACGTATCAGTGCGCGGTAATTTGAAACTTTTTATTTGAGAACGTACGATACTATTTTACGGTGCGGCTAATTGCTGAAATTTTCTCTGTAACTGAAGGTAATGATGTACTAGAGGCCATTTTGCAGAAGCTATACTAATAACTTACAGTATTATTTAATGTTGAAGTATATTGCAGAAATACTCTACACCGGCGGGCTAAGTTCAATTACAGACACTGGCTCGCCGTTCTTGGGACGGTGAAGTGGACACTGGCTGTAGCCAGGGATAACTACGCTCTATACCAGGGGGTCACCAAACTACGGCCCGCTGGCCGCATCCGGCCCGCGACGTCATTTCATCCCGTCCGCCGACGATACTCGAGTTTGCTTCATAAAACGAATTATACACCTACGTTGTGATACAAGTTAGAAACTATAACGTTTACAAATCCAGGAGATTTCTGCTAGCTAAAACTCTCTTGAGCAATATGCACTTTAATTCTACAATTTTCAAGAGTATCGTATGGTTACTGACACTAGTCGCCTCTGCTGTCAACTTTATCTGCCGACGTGCACCTAATCGCTGTCAACTCCACGTTTGTATTGAATAAATTGTGTGTGAGATCCACGACTTGCCTCATTACGCAGGAATGAGGTGGCTAAGCAGAGGTAATGTCCTGTTTCGTTTGTACATGCTCCGAAACGAAAGAAATGGGTTCATCACAGAACAAGACAAAGCTGATCCACATCTGTCGGAAGGTCAGATGCACTTGGCTGTCAGAGTTGTCGTTTTGGTTGACATCACATCACACATGAATAACTGAACATGAAATTTCAGGGAAACACGAACCTCGCTAGAGACTTCCACAGCAGCATCAAAAGATTTTGGAAAAAACTATTTAATAAAAGTGCAGCTGAAAAGAGAAAATCTTTTATTTTCAATGTTTCCAAGAGTTTGCCACGCAACCTCTGAAAACGTCAACCTTGATTTCAAGAGAAACATTAATCATGTCTCGGAGCAGCACTTTTTGGATTGATGTGCAGATCTTGACAGCAATGAGAGAGATCTTTTTTCGGTTCCAGAATCCAATTGATTCTAATCATAATAATGTGCCAGTAGATCTTAAACTAAAAACCATTTATTTACAAGCCAATGATTTATTAAGGCAAAAGCACAGAGGAACAGAACTTATACCAATGCTGACAAAAGTTGCCGCTCGTTTGGCGTGCATCAACAACTTAAAGAACGGTGAAATTTGTAAAGTCATTGTATAGAACGAGATCGGTGAGTATTTGAAAACACTTCTCTTGATTTGATGCAGTAATTCTAATGCAAACATTGACGATATCTTGAAGACCAAAAGTGAGTGTGACAAATCTCAATAACCTTCCTTTATTACCCCGACCAAAAAGGTTATGTTCTTATCGTGTTTTTCTGTCTCTCTCGTTGTCTGTTACCAAGATGACTAAAAAAACCTATGAACCGATCTTTACGAAATTTTGAGGGATTGGTAGTTCTATTAACAGCAACAGATGCTTGACTTTTGGTGTAAATCTGTCCATCTCTTTGTTTGTCTGTCTATTTTTATCAGAGTTATAACTCAAAAAGTTATGGACGGATTTTCATGTTATTTGCATGTGTTTTCAGGGATCCTACGAAGAGTGAGGATCTGTGATGACCATCACTCTGTGATGATCTGTTTGTTCGTTAGTCTGTTTGTTGAGAGGTTTAATTTTGAGCTTGTTAGGACAATAACTCAGAAAGTTCTGAATGGATCGAAATGAAATTTACAAGTGGTGTTAGCAATGCTAACAGACATAGATAATTGAATTTTGTGCAGATCGGTCAGTCCGTTTATGTGTTTGACTTCTATTTGCCATGATGTTTGTAAGCAGCATAACTCAAATAGTTATAAACGGATTTTCCCGAAAATTGCCAAAACTTGTTAATAGTGTCAAAAGCCACAAATGATTCGATTTTAAGTTGATGAAAAAAAAAACTGTTTTTGGACCTAATATGAATTTTTCGTTACCGTTCCTTGCTTGGCGGAGGAATGCGCTCTCAGAGTGCTCTTCAGTATACTTATTTAATTTGATCCGGGTATGTGTACATTACATATAGGTCGAATGAATAACAGTCTTCTTCGTTAACGTCGCCTTCTTAGGATACTTTTCAGTAAAAATAAATGTTCCTTTCCCTGCTCTGTTTTTTTTTCTAGTGCCTTGCCAGCCACTTACGTATGTCTCTACAAATGGATTTTCATAGGTTTTTTTCGTCCAACCTTTCTTGCTGGCTTACATACATTTAGCCCAATGCTTGCTTGGCCCGTGATCGTCAGTCTTTCAGTTATCTGGCCATTTACAACAAAAGTTCGGTGGCCCTTGCTCTACACAGTCTCTACGACAGTTACCCCTACGGTGTATCCTTTTTATAGATACCCCTTCACTTAAAAACTAACACATCTATCATCCTTAGTTTATTTTCCCCGTTTCTTCATGTGCAGAAAAAAATGAAATCTGCCAGAAAGGTCGGAAAACTAGCAATTTAAGGCCAAGTCAGGTTACATTGCATAACTACAAATGCGATAAGTTACATTGAGTTAAATAGAGACGGTTGAAGGTTAGGTTAGGGCTGGATAGGTAAACTTAGGCTAGGTTTGGTTAGGTTACGCCATTAAGCAGAAAATGCGACGGGAGGACTCAATAGGACTAAAATAAAACTTAGCCGAGACCGCACGTAGAAAATTTACATTACATTGACGAGTCGAAGTATTTGAGTGTGGGACCTCAGGCCTCCGTATGTTGTTTTCTTTAACGTATCACCGTATTTTTCGATTTATTCCATTCAGCCTTCCGCTCATGACTGGCCAGCTACTTGAGCTGCAAAATACCGTATAATGTTGTCGTCAAGTACAGAGGGCTACTGTGGTTTCTCTCGCGTACAGAATTGGCTATAATGGTGCTTATATTTGTTGGTAAGGAATAAATACTGTATGTTCAGTGAAGAGCCCTGTGAACTGAATATGAAGTGTAAATAACGCTTCAATAAATAAATCTAAATCAGGTCAAAGAAAGGGAACAAATTCGGCACTAGTGCTGTGTAATTTTCTATAGATAATTGCTAAATTAGTATATATTATCTTAATTTATTTTACGCTAGAGATGAATTTCGCAATTTAAGACGAATTTTCTGGTTAAATTGGTTAAAATACTCCTAAAGCTACACCGCCAGGTGTTTACCTTCACCCGTGTGAAGAACCATTGGAGACACCATCTGCTCGGGTGTATATAGCTAGCAATCAAATTGGGTAATCGAAGATCGAATGAAAATCTTAGACAAAATCTGGCGACTGTTGTCGCTTTTTTCCGATTTCTTTTGTAAGGCTGTATAGTATGTCTAGTTCTACATTTCCTCTCTTCTCTTATTATATCATATTGTATTTTACAAACGGTACTTCAAACTCCCAAGAAACCCGTGTAGCCTACGTTTCTCTTATCATCTCATTCACAATGTGTAGGCATTGGGCCAGTGACTCTCAGCAGACCGTAATTATGTATAACTCTCTGATGCTAGTGTTTAGTATTATTCTTAAGTTAATTTTAATCATGAAAACCTCAGGCGCTGTGTCCTAAACTGCTCAGCCATAGATTCGTCGATGATGACGTCACTGTTTATTGCTAATTTCTCATACGTCCTCCCGTTACGCTCTTTGCTTCCTGGGTTGGGCACAGGCATACTTCACTTAGTTAAAGTTAAATTCTGTTTGATAGTATTTGTTTAGTCTATAGGATAGATTGATTACGTTATACGACATTAGGTTAAGCTACGGTTAGGCTAAGTTAAACTATAAAAAGACAAAGGGGGTAACTATCCTAGAAGGCAGTTCTCCTAGGGGTACGTAGCTGTTCCGGGGGTAGTTGTTCCCTGGGGTAATTGTCCATGGAAAGTAATAGTCCTAGACTCAAGTCCTCGCGAACCCCACGAGTTTTTCAAGGTAAGTCCCGCGGCATCTCCAGCCAATGTGATGAAAAGTTGTGAACACAAGTCTGCCTGTGTAGACGTGCAGCCTCCGTGTGACGAAGTCAAGCCTGCCCATATTACACGTGTGGCCTCCGTGTGACGAACATAAGTCTGCTTACATACATTCCACAAACTTGTGTCCTGCTTGTGACGAATTCAAGCCTGCCTTCATCAGACTCGTGGAATGTATGAGGTGAACACAAAGCGAATAGAATGACCATTGTGGCCCCTACACAGCCAACGCAACTGTTCTCAAGTTCTGAGAACATGAAAATCAGAGTTCAATTTTCAGTTAAACGTATGTACATGCAGGAGCTCTGGGTACTGATACTGCATCTGCTGCGGCTATCCGGTGAGATTAGACTCCCCTTGCTATATAAGCAGGGCAGCGGTCGCCTCTATCCGTTGTGAGTGCCAGTTATTCTTTAGGTGGGAGCAGTCTCGAAACACGTGACTTTACAGGTAATGCTGATCGTGTGCTTTATGTAGCAAAAAATTCTGAGCAATTTTGCTAATGATAACTATTGGTGGCCCCAATGCTTCCGTCTTCTACAATCAAGTGTTGTATGAGACCCACGAGGTATCGATCACTTCAACAAAATTTATCTTTTAATTTTGAAGGGGTTTGATCCGACATGACCTTTTCCTGCCAAATACCTTGACCAGTTTCCACTTTTCTCACAATAGAGGTGAGAATTGTAAGGTACGAAATATTATCTCGTTTGCTCCCTATCGGAAATTGCGGCCTTTACCACCAAATGTCTTGATGATATGCCTCTTCCCAGTGACAGATTAAAATACAGTGAACCTGTAACACAAAATACCATTATATATTGCACCAGTTTTATATTTTCTTTTTAAAGTTGTTTGGAGACTCCGGGCACCGCCATTGCAAATTCGAGGATCCTAGAATAAGTTTCAGAGTCGCCTTTCTAGGATTCGGTACGACGACACATATCAATCGTAGTGAATGTTAAGTTATTAGATAATAAATGCATTAAAACTTCGTGCAACACGTTGTTCCATGCACTTCTATGCAGAAACTGGCTGTATTTATTGCTTTAAATATTAATGTCGTCTTGTAAAATAAATTCACACGCGATCTTAAACTCTCGGAGAGAATAGAGGTGTTCTTGTTCACGAGTGTTGGAGCGCCCTTTTGCGGGTACTAGTAAACCTTTTAAGATATCTTTAGGTGAAATATTTATTTAAACGGGCCAACGATTATTTTTTTGGTTAAAGTCTCACAGATGGGAATTTTGCAAACTGTGAATTGCCCCGTGCATAGCTCATAACAGTGGTAGGTGCACACTGAATGCTGGACTTTTAAATAACTGTTTGAAAAATTCGTTAGGAAAGAGCTAAACAAAATAGCTATGATAGATATTAGTTAAATCTCTCAACTTAGAGTGATAATTTAGAAGTCTTCATGATTCTGAGGCTTCAAAGCAGCGATTTCCATCACAAACTGCAACTCAATTCAAGGCATTCAGAATTTTCCGATTAGGAGCATATTCCTCCACGCAATTCCTCGATAATAATTGAGGTCTCCCTTACGAGTGGTGTCTAATTTTCTGGACATTTCCGATTTTCCCTAGACGACAACTTTAGACGATCTTCTAATAATAATATATTAAAGGAGCCTCCACCCTAGTCCATGTCCTACTTTAGGAAAAAGAAACACATCATGGAAGACTAAAAACTCTTCATTTGTTATTAATAATCCCATTTACTGTATATCTTATCCATGTGAGAAAGGTTGTAAGCATGGCACTTGCTCTGCTAATACATTTGTTTTTCAGGAAGCATTTGACTTTTTCTGTTAAACATTGACCCATACGCATAGATATTCTCAAGTTAATCAGTAATTTTGTGATGACATGAGGTGAGGTCTTGAACTTATGAACACGCCACTTTTAATTTCTGACTCGTCAGTCTACAACATGAAATTCTCTCAAATGCATTGGTGACTGAAAAAGTGGCTTAATCATATATCTTTATACCTTTATCGTTCTCAATTCACTTCATATAATCTGTAAAATAAAAGTGCCGGCTACATTGATAAATTTTACTGAGAATCAAAGAACAAACCCATTAAAGCTACTGTGAGCTTATAGGGCACATATCTAGTCAAAGCATTGGCTATTTCGTCCTAAATAATTTCTAATCATTGTACTGCCTTAAACAATTTTTAAAAGTACGTTTGAAAAATTGAAAATGGTACGAGACATGGATTGTGCGAGTTCATTTGGAATACTGTTGTACATCTGCACCCAGTGAAATACAGTTAATCGATTTGAATCTCTAATCTTACATATGGTAAATTGAATCGTTCATTGCTGGTATTATACGGATTGGTGGAAAGATGCGAGCTGAAATGGATCTCAAATATTTCAAAATTTCAGACATAGCTTTCCGCAAAAACTGAAGAATGAAATACTTATGGATATCTTTGAATTTCAGCAGATGAAGCTCACCATACTTGGCGTTTGATGACATTAGTGGTATATAATTCACATCTCGCTTGACACGCAGCATTATCCTGAGGGTGTCATTCATAATGATCGAAATTTGTTTTACGACGTTATCGCTTGCTCCTCCCCATATGACAATAAAGTATGTTAGTTGTGAATACAATAAAGAATAATACAAGTCTATTAATGCACGCTTTGGTAGCTAAAAGTTTTTCTACAGCATATATAGCGTCCTTTGTTCTGCTTAGCTTAACATGTCTCCTTGCGCCTTATGGGCTATGGGCTGGCCACGTTGGTGCGCTAGGGTTATTGGTTGGTGCAGTAAAGAAAAGCATACAGTAAGTTTGGTTTTATTTACGTTTGGTGTTAACCTGTTATTAGAGAGCGAGGACACAAGTCGTTGAATAAGTCTTTCCATTTTCACTGGAGCAGCTTCCAATGACCGATCATTTGCATAAAATACTGCGTCGTCCACAAATAAAATTATAATTGCTTCGGGAATGTTAGCCATACCATTGATAAAAAATTTAAAAAGTAGGGGCCCAAAAACAGACCCTTGAGGTACTCCGATATCAACATCATTTATTTTAGATTGCTTACCGTCAATAACAACAAATATTTACGGTTTGTCAGATAGCTCATTAGGAGATCGTTCACTATGCCTCTAATACCAATTTGATCAAGCTTTCTCATTAAAATTTCTTTACAGCAGTATCGAAGGCTTTTGTAAATCTAAGAACAAATATACTGTAGAAGTTTTTTCTACCAAAGCTGGTACAACGTTCGACACAAAATTGGAGACAGCTTGAGTGGTATTCTTTCTTTGCTTAAAACCCTATTGCGCATCACTAATTAAATTATAAACTTCACAATACTGAGTAATTCTTCCGTGAATTGATTTTTCAAAAATTTTATTAAAATCGACAGAGTTGATATTGGTATAAAATTGGAAATTTCATCAAGACTGCCTCCCTTGTGCATTGGAGTGACTTTGGCAATCTTCAAAGTATCTGGATAAATTGCTAGAGAGAAGCACTTATTCAAAATTGCAGACAAATATCCAACAATACACGATAGAATTAAAAACAAATGTCTAGGTTTAATTTCATTCATGTGATATAGCTTAGTTCTCATTGTGTTAACTATGGCTAAAATTTCATCACATGACACAGGAATAAAATTACATTCGGAATCGAGTCGTTGACTACGAACTTTATATTGCACATGGTTAGTAGATAGAGATTGTACAAGATTTGTTGCTACAGAATAAAAATAATCATTAAAATGACCAGCCAGTGGTGCCTCTATCTGTCTGTATTTCACGTACTGCGTGATGAGTGCCGTGGGAAGGTAACTCATTTATAATTTTCCTGGACTTTCTTGGATTGTTCGCGGCAATATTTATTTGATTCATATAATGGACTCTCTTTGATAACCTGATCTGAGCTTTGAGCACAATACGAAATACAGTATGAGATCTTGTAACTGATTAAATTTCTTCGGTACATTTTGAACAATTTGTACTTCTTTTTAATGAGCTGCTTAAATATCTTTGGTAACCCATCTTGCAGACCTTGCCTAAGGACCTCAACTCATGTCACAAAATTACCGATTAACTTGAGAATATCTATGCGTATGGGCCAATGCTTCTCAGAAAAAGTCGAATGCTTCTTGAAAAACAAATGTATCAACAAAGAGAGTATCGTGCTTTCAACCTTTCTCATATGGGTAAGACCTCAATAGGATTATTAATAACAAATGAAGAGTCTTTAGTCTTCCATGATGTTTTTTTTTTTTTTTTTTTGCTAAAGTAGGACGTGGACCAGGGTGGTGGCTCGTCTAATATATTATTATTAGAAGCTCATCTAAAGTTGTCGTCTAGGGAAAATCGGAAATGTTCAGAAAATGAGACACCACTCGTAAGGGAGACCTCAATTATCGAGGAATTGCGCTAGGGAATATGCTCCTAATCGGAAAATTCTTTGACAAGCTGCTGATATCTGCAGAAGAGACAGTCTGATAATATTGGGGTTTCGTATTAAATATTTTCACTGGACCCTGGTTTCTTCTGGAGACCTGGGTATGCAATGTGAAAACTTCATTCATGCCCAGTTATAATTTCCGGCGCTATTCTATATAATAGACTTAAAATAGACTTTTATCGTGTACCATAATAATATACTCTTGCCATAATATAATAGTGACATAATATATACTCGTCATAATTTTTAACTCGAAGAGGATAGCAGAGAGGTCATTGAAAAAGGCATTACTCCAAGAATAAAAAGAATTGGCCTGACGCCATAAACTGGCTCCTTTTTATTATTTCAAAATCTAACTATGTATGAAGCTATAGGAAAGTTCTTCTTAACCTGGGGGCGCACCTCCTGGGGGAGGGGGCGTGAGCGGATTACAGGGGGAGGGGCGACCCTCCGCAGTAAAACCTGATTTACATTAATAACCTTTGTCAAAGAAGTTATGTATGTTTTTGTTGTGTCTTTCTATTTGTCTGTCACCAAAATAACTCAAAGTTATTAGCGGATCTTTGTGGTACTTACAGGGATTATTAAGTTCATTAACTTTTTGGTGGAAACCCGTTCATCTGTTTGTTTGTTTGCCTATTTTTCTGGGTGTCATAACTCAAAACGTTATTGACGGATTTTCATGAAATTTACATGAGTAGTTAGGTGTGTCAAGAAGAGTAAAGTGACCAAATTTTTGTGTTGATCTGTTTGTTTGTTCGTTCGTCGCTGTGTTTGATTTTTTGCTTGTTAGCACAATAACTCATGAAGTTCCGAATGGACCTTTATGAAGTTTTACAGTAGTTAGTATTGTTAAAAGACATAACTAAATTTTAGTGCAGATTCGTTCGTCCGTTTGTGTGCTTGCCTTGTGTTAGGTGTAATGTTTGTTAGCAGCATATCTCAAAAAGTAATGAACGGATCTTCAAGAAAAACTGTTAATACCGTGGCCACAAAAACAAAGTTTACCCCTGTGCTGCAAATAAATCATTGCATAATTCACCTATAATTTTGCTTTCGCATTCCCCGTCATATGAGATAAGAGAGGAGGGTGGTATGACGTGTTGCTTCACCCCCTCACCATACACAAATCCCTGCTACACAGTCCGTCTGCGATCCATCGGAGCTCTAGCAGCATACGCGTACGTTGCGCTGGTCCACGGGCCTCTACATTCCTACCTTTTCACTTATTTTTCCACCGTACAAAAGCCGTCACGGCATCACAATGGGTCGGGAGAAGCTTACCATTGAAGAAAAAATTCATGCATTCACACTAATCGAGCAGAGAGTGCCGGTGAACCGTGTGGCTGTCGAACTTAATGCCAGCCGATTATCCCTCTTCAAGCTTTAAAAATCAGCTACCGCACTCTTGCCGGGACCATCCCGCCGCACAAAGTGGGATCTGGGTGCAAGAGGACAACAGCAAGGACTGGCAAGATGTTGTGAGAGAGGCACCCAAATCTCACTTTGCGTGGCGGTATGGTCCCGGACGGGAGTGCGGCAGCTGATCTTTTTTTTTTTTTAAGCTTGAAGAGTGACACTCGGCTGACATTCAGTTCAACAGCAACGCAGTTCACTGCACTAGCTGCTCGATTAGAAAGATGCGCGAGTATTTTCTTCAACGGTAAACTTCTTCCGACCCATTGTGATGATGTAGTGGTTTTTGGTATTGTGCCAAATAAGTGAGAAAGTAGTAAAGCTGAGGCCCATGGACTAGCGTAACGTACGTGTATGGTACAAGGCTCAAGCTCTGATAGATCACAGACTGTGTAACGGGATTTGTGTTTGGCTCGGGGGTGGCGCAACGCACGTCATACCTCCATCCTCTCATATGGTGAAGAATGCGAAAAAAAGTTTTGGCATATTAAGCGATTACTTTGTTTTTGTTTCACAGGGGTAAACTTTGTTTTTACAGCCACTGATCTATCAAAAGGTATAAATGATTGGACTTTGGTGTTGATATAAAGTTTTTGGAAAGAAAAACATGGTTTC
The DNA here is from genome assembly GCA_001587735.2 of Parhyale hawaiensis. Lineage (NCBI taxonomy): Eukaryota > Metazoa > Arthropoda > Malacostraca > Amphipoda > Hyalidae > Parhyale > Parhyale hawaiensis. The sequence goes on from LQNS02001155.1 coordinate 3,642,588, forward strand.
AGAGCCAATTTGAATTTTTTCGTAACCGTTGTCTTGCTTAGCGGAGGTATGCGCTGTCAGGGTGCTTTCATTTGAACTTATTTCGTACGTCTGGTCGTGCTATAGTAGGCTACCACATTTATTGAAAAACACTAAGGGGACTCGAAGGAAAAACCATATCCCTAAGGAGGCCGTGGGAGAATAAAGTTGAGAACCACTGCTATAGGCTGCTATGTATTAATTTTCGAACTCTCAAATAGATGAAGCCAATTAAAAGTCTTGTAATCGTGCTAGGAACCAGCAGTGTACTGCACATCTCCGTGAAAGTGACCAACTTTTCTAGATGAAACAAAGAACATTTGGGTGTGTCCTCCGTATTAAGAAGTTAACATGAATATCAGCTTTTTTATACCAAGGTGTGCTTGCTCTTCAAAATCAGGAAAGACGCCAGGATATCATGGCGACTAACCAAGCATATTCTTAATTAAGCTGCATGAGAGGAGAGTAGATCTGTCATTCATGGTTTAAAGAGTGTTTGATGGGGAATTTCTTGGTCAATCGCAAAGCGTCAAGATATCACACCTGTAGGCATTATGCCAGTATTCAGTTTGTTATACACGTCGGAGGAAAAGACCCGCAGGGGAGTCAGAGGCCGGAGTCATAAAGCCATAAAGGTTAAGTAGGATACACCCGCCCATTTTGAAGTATGGCCGGCCCAGTCGGAAATTATGGTTGTGGTTATAGTAGAACAACCACGATTATGGTCGAGACTTTGGTTGTTTATTATCGAAATATCCTCCACATTCAACCATTTATGGGGTGCAGTATGGTAGAGATATGTCACAACCTTCGACCATATTGTCAACCATAATTCCCAACCATAAATACCCAATTACAACTATTAAGGCTTTAGCTGCACAACCATGATCTACCATAGTGAACCGTAAAAAACACCATTTACAACCAAAGTCGACTGTGTTCAGCGGATGATACAACTATATTCTACCAAAATAAACATTTTTCACTGTTGATATATTATGCAGTCGATGCCTGCTTTGTTTTCTGATGATTAGTTGCTTGTAATAATAATAATAGTTTAATTATTAAGTACGTGTTAGGCCTGCAGCTCCGAATGGTCTAAGGCTCTAAGCTTCAGAACGATGCTAGAGCAGGAGCTTGAACCAGTCGGTGCAGTTAACGCAAGTTTCTTTGAAACTTCTTTAACTCTAAGTCGGTACAGAGCTACTCTACCCAGTGTAGAGAAAGTCACTACTCGGGAGAAAATTTTCGGGCCTACCCGTTTTCAGAGCACGAGTACAAAAGGTTAAATATTCCATAAAACTTGATATCTTCCACATAAAGCTACCGGGAATAATTTCTTGATGAATCTTTACAGATATAAGTTGAATGAACACAAAAGTGGATGTCCATATTTGATCAAGTATTGCAATACTAATTAGCGAGGGATACAACAACGAAAAATAATGGGTAACTACCCTGAAGTGGCTTAGCGTAAAAAAATCGGTAAACAATAGATAAAAATAACGTTAAGGCCGTTTCTGTCCATATATACCCAGCAATTTTTACATTTTATCGGCAGGAAAGAAAATACTGAAAGTATGCGCAATTTTCGCACTATGATATGAATTCTTAGATGTTTTGCAATCAAACTTATAGGCATACAATATTATTTTGATCGATTATGTTGGGAATTCTAGCCATATTTGCAAAATCCATGGTAATCCATACATATTCTGCCCCATATAATGGGAGGAATTCCCCTTACGATCGTACGTACGGAAATCGGTAGATAAGCTACCATAGTTATGCTCTAAAATAATAGTCTTTAAGCATCATTGCACAACCATCTACCATTTATAGTCGTTAAACATCCATGTACTACCATAGACCTTCATTTCCTGACCAACCTTAAACAACCAATATCGCTTCCACCAATATCGACCTAAATATACTAAAAGCAACGTTATGTTATGGTTGACACATCTACTATATTGTTTCATCATCCATAATCGATTTTAATCTCTCATGCACCACTATATTCTACTATAATAACGACCATAATTTCCGACTGGGGGGGAGCAACATTCCAGGGGAACCATATATATAGGTTTCCCTAGCTCTAGCTAGGCCTTCGGGACGTCTGTCTTGCAAGTCCAATTTGCTCCGTTTGCGAGCTCACTGTGATGCTGTCTGCCCTCTGCTTTCCCAACTTGTTCCCATGCGAGTTGAGCCTCCTCTGTGTGGGAACACTGTCGTGCATGGGTTCCACATTTCTGTCCTCATGCTCCATGCCCCTTCTTTTGCCGTTATAGAGTAGAAATGGTGGCTGAAACAACTGATTATTATGATAATAACGGGGAAGGAACAGATCAATAATTAAAAACTGCTAAGGATATCCAGAGAAGAGAGTGCCTCCCTCTCTCTGTCATCATTCTCTCTAATTTGCTTTGCCTCTGTTTAATGTTCTTATTGCACTTCTTCGTTTCAGGTATGAATTAAAAATGGTGTAAACTACTTATAGAATCCCAATATAGCGTTTAAAATTATTAAATCAAACAAAATTGCCAAAGAAATTGAACAGCGATGAAGCTTGATTTAAATCGGTGATTTTTTTTTTAATTGACTTATCAAAATCACAACTGAAAATTGTCTGATTCAATTCAAACAACTCTCGTTGAAAGGATAATTAATATCGCTCACGGATGATAAATTTAGCATCCTAAATGACCAAGTTAGTTTTACTAACAACGAGCTGAGTTCACCAAAATGAAAAGTCAAGGTTCACTTATCACAAAATGAGTTCAACCAATGATTAATTGAATTTCAAACGGGCGACTGGGCTGGTGAAGTGGGGCTAATGCTCAGATCCATACCAGGAATTTGAAAGTCTTTGATGAAATGGTCTCCCGAGGTTCTCAGCCTGTCCTATGCCAGGCACGCCTGCTTCCGCTCCCACTAAAAATTACCTCATAAGACGATAAAGATAGAAAATTACACTACATTGTGCAACATATCGATGAAGGTAATTTTCGAATGACATGGATACAAATCAAAATTTCGTACCCCACTAGAAGGTCATCTTGTACACTCAGGGGTGTAAGTACTCTTGGTTTGGTAACCCTGAATTAGAGAATGGCCATTGCATATAAATCGAAATTTCTTACCCCACTAGAAGGTCATCTTGTACACCCAGGGGTGTAAGTACTCTTGGTTTGGTAACCCTGAATTAGAGAATGGCTATTGCATATAAATAGAAATTTCTTACCCCACTAGAAGGTCATCTTGTACACCCAGGGGTGCGAGTGCTCTTGGTTTGGTAACCCTGAATTAGAGAAGGGCTATTGCATATAAATCAAAATTTCGTACCCCACTAGAAGGTCATCTTGTACACCCAGGGGTGCGAGTACTCTTGGTTTGGTAACCCTGAATTAGAGAAGGGCTATTGCATATAAATCAAAATTTCGTACCCCACTAGAAGGTCATCTTGTACACCCAGGGGTGCGAGTGCTCTTGGTTTGGTAACTATGAAATAGAGAATGGCTATTGCGTATCACCATCCTGATAATGTAAGAAGCCATCTTCTAGTTTAAGTAAAAATTAGAAATATATATAGTAGTTTTGAAAAGTGCCGCAGCTCACTGTAGTATACACGAGCTCTCGCCAAATTTTACAAACAACGAACAGAATTTTCAATTGACAGATGAAAAAATAATTTAGGCTCTTGCAAAATTGATCTTAATGCAGATTTGACATGTCCACTTTCATGGATATGTGAAATTATCTTCTACAGATTAGATACTGAGTTTTACATTTGAAAAATGGCGTTTTTCAAAAGAGTACCTGAGTCTTACACGTTTCCGTTAAAATGCATTTTGTTAACTTGAATTTCATTTTAGCAAATTGCTTTCCAGTTCGTCGAAATGAATTTCACTTGATCTGAAGCAATGCTTCATGCCCTCAGATTTCAATGTCTCTTAGTCAAATTTTGCCTCATTTATCAAAATGATTTTCGTAAGGGAGCTTGAATGTCATTTCGTAGATTTGATTTTTTTTTTACATGGAACTACGTTTAGTCAGACTATACTTTCACTTTGAGCAAATTATAAATCAATAAAGCAGATTCAAGATGTAGGTATTCACAGGAAAAAATATTAGAAAGACTTCTTCCCATAATAGTTTGGGGGAAAACAAGAACCCATGCAAACACTTACGGCTCTCTGCTACGGCTGAGATCGACAGAATGGCTGGATCACTAGCAAAATACAAAAGTCTGACCACTAAACTCAGTTGGACACTGAGCCCCAAGCGGACAAGCTTTCGCGGACACACAATCATTGAAAATCCGCACTGCACCGCGGGCTTTCGTTCGACTATCGTGGGCTGTTAATTAGCGCCAACGTGCAAGTTTGTTGTGTGAGGGTGGTGCTGCGCGCCTGCAATGCTTTTGTACTTCCTTTCACCCTCGTTACCATCGACTGCAGCCTCTATAATGAACATTTTTCTGCCAATGCTCTGTATACATGAACAATATTTTTTATGTAGAACGGCAACGCTAGTGGCTCTCTACAGGCTGTTGCAGTTCTTGATATACAATGCTTAAGCCCGGATGTCAATTACCAGCCACTTTGCTTAGTTTTAGCCATGAACCACTTGCTTGTGTGCGTGCAAAATAACTGCAATGCTGGCAACCAACTTTTTTTTCTCTCACGCAGGAGCTTCTACCACGGCGTTTGGTCTATCAGCGGAACAGAGGCCATGGCAAACTCGAGGCGACCTCTGCGAGTTCTGCTATTGGGCGCACTTGTGCACTGCGCGGTGGTGCTCAGCACAGGAGTGGAGGCAGTTTCGGCAGCGGGGAGGAATGGCTTCCAGTCATTCCCAGCAGCGGAGTGGAACAATTTCCAGACGGTGTCAGCAACTGGGAGAAATGGCATCCAGACCTACCGTAGGCCACGGAGGTATTACCTCCAGACGCTCCCTGAAGTGGAAAGAAACCACTTTGAGACATCCCCGGATGGAGAAAGGAACGTCTTCCAAACCTTCAATTTTTACCCGAAAATGCTGAAAAACTACTTTATGAGCTTTCCAGACACATTGAAGAAGGATTTCCAGGCCTTCACGGGACGAGAGAGATACGAAATTGAGGCCTCGATGGAAGAAGAGCAAGGAAGCGGAAGTGAGGCAATCCCAGTAGAAGAACTACAGTGTAATGAAGAGACAGAAGGCGACCCGTGTGAGAAGCTGTTTCTGGACTACAGCACCGACAGCGAAGTCCATTGTCTCAGGTAATTGGGAGGGAAACCGGGAGGTGCTGCTCACAGAGCTTGCAAAAAAAAAACGTATGCACAGACCAAAAAAGAAAAAAGCGCCGATATACTAATAACGTGCATGTTGTATTTATTTAAAAAAATCCCTTTGAAGAAGTTAGATTTGGATTTCACAAACCGTGGCCAGTAGCTCGCAGGTATCAGAGTACAAGAACTAAGAGGAACGTTCAGACATGTGACCGGCTTCAACGATGTACATACAGCGGGACATTTTGCCAGAGACCATAATGATCGCCTGCGAAGCAACGGCCAAATACTCAAGCATAAAGTCCTTAAGCCAGCAGTTCTTTCCGCATTTCATAGTGAACATTTGAAATAGACGTCCCTTCGACGTTATCGGTGCGGAGACAGTCAACTCGTTTAAAAATCGACTTCACAAATATTGGGAAAGAAATCCTTGACACCAAAGAACACGCCCTCCACCAGGGGTAACAAACTCTTAAACTCTTGAGCTCCGCAGATCACCGGCTATAAATTACACTTGCGTGCATGCATGCATGATGGACTCGTGGCTGAGATCTTCCTTTTTTCTTCTTTTTTCCCCTGTCATCTATATCAAGCAAACATAATGGCAATAGCTCATAAAGGGTTGGGGCGTTAGTCCCGGTGTCTCTGAGAAAATGGGCTTGTTGTTCCGCTTATCTGATCTAATCAGTTAGCAGTGAGACAGTTACGTCTACTATATAAATAGAAGCTATTGCATGCGATAAAGTTGGCAGAAGTCTAGTGACCATTAGTGAATTTTTCTAATGAAACGCCCATTATTGTGATGGAAAGGTTGTCACAGACTTCATCATAAGAGGCCTTCCTTAGAGAATTTACTTTCGTGGCATTCACATCAAAATTTACGAAAGCTGCAATTGGCATTCTGTATATACGATTAGGGGATGATTCCCTTCCTTAATATTGGAAGATTACAGTCGAAGTTTCTTATGCATGACCAAAAGTAAATTTCCTCCCGTTATCATCGGAAGACTACGTATTTGCCGGGCTCAGTGATGATACTTTACACGCAGCATTAATTCTGATGAAGCACATTATAGTGAGAAATTCATACTTATTTTCATGGTTTGTTTCTTTCGTTTCAGCGACCTACAGAAATTTCGACTAATTGGCTGTCAGCCACCGCTGTGCTTTCCTCTGTATTTTGGTTTCAAATTGGCATCAAGCCCTGAGTCGCCCTTTCCCTCCAATGTCTGTCAAATTCATTGCCACGCGGTAATGTCACGCGTCTATGGAGTCTTTTGGCCCTTGTTTTTACGTTACTGTGGATTGACAGGTTAGCCTTTATTAACGAAGTTGTTGTTGTAGTTTGTACGAAACAACGCAACATTTTTTGCATGGAATATTGGCATTGAATGATTCAGTCGCCCCGTCAACCTTCAGTAGCGCATCATTTCATTTCTTCCAAGGTACCAAGGTAAACATTAACTGTGCTTCGTATTGTAGAAGTTACATTTCAACATGAGTTCAAATGCGTACACTGGTGCTAACTTCTTCATTATAATACTAATGAGAGACTCTGTCCTAGGAGAGCTGCAGAGTTGAGATGCGGTCGTCACTATTAAGTATTTTGTATTCTATTGAAACAACGTACTGCGTTGCAGTACTGCGCAGCCAGCCTTCAGCTCAAAAACTGTTTCTTGCTAGAGATGAAATCCATAAATTTCAATACAGTGCTACATATAACGGTTTGAGATACAGTTTGCTTGAAATAGCGGAGACGGTCGGGGTAGGTATGGAAATATAAGTGACTTCACTCAAAATTACAATATGATTCCTTACATATATCCCAACCGTAGGATCGGGCCTTACGTGGTCGCCATTGACTATGGGTGTTTTTTTTTCCTTTTTAATATAGTAACACCGGTCATTCCAACGAATATTTCTGACTTGGAAGGTCATATTGACAAACTAGTTCGACTAACCTGATTTCTCTCATTACGCGGGATGAATGTAAATCGCCACAGGGTTGTGGTTAATATATTGCTGCCTACAAGTTTTACTTTGAAGGTCTCTTTTTAGCTACTGATACTTCAATCCATTACTTTGGCCAAGTTTATGTGCGGTGAGCAAGCGAATCACTGCCTCGTCCAACCATTTCACCAATGAGAGCTGTAAGTGTCACATGCCACTTTACAAAATTCGCATATTCTTCGTACCTTTCTATTCAATTAGTCGTGTTGCGTTGCAACTTTCTGTCATGTTGAGATCAACTCGTTTCGCTGAAATTTCGGTTTCTGAGCATCGCTGTATCATTAGCAGCGTGGTGCATTACGGAAGCTTTGCCCACGAAATACAATAATTTTCCGTCTTAGCCCACCCTATTCGATTTACATATCCGAAGTAAGTTTACAACGCTCTACCGTTGTGCGATGTAAAAAAGCGATAGCCTATTAGACGCAGGGGTTATATAAACCTGCAAACATTCTATCATAACGCCCCCTGAACTATCCAAGGAGATAGCATGAAGAATTTGGTACAACATTAATAATGCGGGCGTATGTATTTAGGATATAAACCGCTTACGTCTCGAATTATTTCTTGTCACAGCATTGTAAAAAACTGCGAACTTGAAATAAAGAGCAATTAAAATAGCTCGTCTCGAGTAGGTGCGCTTGACTAAAATGTGATTACTACGATGTCATTCATTATACCAGCACTTTGGTGCTTCTGAAAGATACTATGAAGTTACAAAAGTAGAGATACAAAGCAGAATATACCAGTAACATATTCACAGTCATTACATTTAGCTGCTGAGGATAAGCAAATACAAAGCTACCCATTTGCAATCGAGTATCAAACTTTTGTCTTCATCTAACCCATTTGTGCCGAGGGTAGGTTGTGTCTTGAGAACTGTGTTATCAAATGAACTTATTTAGTAACACTATTCAATCTCACAGATGCCCAAGCAACTGCACGGCTGTACTAACTGATGGCGGCAACGGACTCTTCAACTCAACGAAGAGAGTAATCGGCACGCAGGCGTACCATGAGGTGAGTTCTGGGTATGTCAGGGAAGACGTATTATTACTACCTCCAGCGAACACGAATAATTACCTCTGGTTTCATCTTTTTAGGGGGGCTGGCGTCCCCCTTGGCTGTCCGGCGAGATTCTAACGACCCACACCCCCCCCCTTTGCCGTATCCCGCCTCACCAATTAATGCAAAAGCTCTAGCCCACAGTTTTTTGGCATATATCATTTGTAAAAAAAAAAATGCCCACTAGATGTCTGTTACAACAAGAAAAAAAGCTTATTCTATGCGAGCAATTTTTATTAGTAATTGTAATAAAATGCATCAAAATGTCACCAGGTTTTTTAGAAACACAAATGATGGATCGTTGTTTAAACGTCTTATTCTTATTATTTTGGTATCGACTCAATTGCATTTTAGAATAAAACGAGTTCTTCAGCCACGTCTGTCTCCTCTCTACTACCACCAAAGAATGCAAAGTTCACACACTCTAGGTAAGGTACAGTCACTTTACTGGAAGTTCCTCGTCGGCTAAATACCTACATGGCATAATAACTTACATCGCCTAGTGGATTCTGGCCGAGTGGGCGTATCAGTACGATGGTATGAATTCAGTTGTCGATGAATTTCATCACGCGAAAAACTTACCGACCACAAATCACAAATGTACCTACGCCCCCAGTCTAAATCTCATCTTTCCTTCTACTATGCTTTCTGCAACGGTTGAAGAATCCGCACACCGGCGCTGTACTGCGTAAGAACACAAAATTCTTGAAGTGGCTGGCGTATCACTAATGTCGATACTGCTTATCACTGACACTGTAACAGATCTTACTTTTCGGCAACAGCTTTTAACTATACGAGGAACATAGTGATAAAAATGCCAGGGGAATTTAGCTGCGTTCACCTTTCAGTGTTTTCATTAGAAGATGGGACTGACAGGTGCAATTTAAATTTTAGAGCACCGTTTGAATTTGTCCGTATTTTTGATGCTGCGTGAGAGTGAGATCTAAGTCGCTTTTTATTTTATATGCAGTATTCCGCTGTACCAGTAGAATGCTGTACTTCAATGCACCAGTAAAATTCACAATTTCGTCTCAGTTCGTTATATAAACATACACTTTATTTGGAAATCATAGGATTACGGTAAAACTACACGATGCGCAACACACGCTCTGACGCGCCCAATGGATGGCCGTGCTACAGGCGTCACTTTGGCAAAGCGTGCCAGAGTGTACCAGTAGGTTTTACCACGCTATCTTGAATAACTTACGAATGAAAGACATCCAAACGTCAAATCTACTCTCTAATCCGCATGCACGTATTTGTATATTCACTCAACGCTTTTCGAATAGAACGAACCAACTGAGCACGTTAGCTGCTTATATGGTCAGCATAGATTTGTTACCGTCCTGAAAGCTGAATACTTTGATAGGGTTCGAAGCTTTTTTTTTTTTTAGTCCGCTGGCCCTCTGCATCTTGGGAGCAGTTGATGCAATGTGCCGCCAATGGCACAGCCTACACCAGGGAGTATAATAAGGGAAGGACCAACCAATCAGCTGGTAGCAAAATCGTGACGTCACAGCCCAACCGGCGCGTCTGCCTGTGACGTCATTGCTGACCACACACTAGCTGAGTTAGAAGTCATGGCAGAACAATGTTACTTACGTTGCATTTTTAACGTTAATATATGATTACATATCAGCCATAGTAGGAGGAAAGCTCTGCCTTTACTTCTAAATTAGAGCTTACTTGGCCCGCTATGACGTCACAGGCAGAAGCGCCAGGTGGGCTGTGACGTCACGATTCTTCGATCAGCTGATGTCGGTTCCTCCCTTTATTTGTACTCTCTGGTCTACACCGTTGCCGTGCATGCACAATATTTTGTTGAATTGGCGTTGTAAAACTTGCTCTTCTTAGTTCTTATATATTACCCGCCCAGTGGAAGGGTTAGCAATCAGCTATCGCGAGTCAGAGCAAAGCTGTTGCCCGAGCAGCTGTCTGCAGACTTGTCTCTCTTACGAGCTGAGCAGCGTGCAGTAACTGGCAGGCCACGCGTCTGTACACTAGAACTTTAACTTCGAGCTAATTCCCAATGCTACACTCACGTTCAATATTATTCGGTACAACTTCTTTTTTTTTACAAAAGGCTTATGCATTTCTTTGCCACGGTGTATTTGAAATAACGTATCTCTACAAATGCTGAGGCATTGCTCCCTACCGACTTAGTAGATTTTTGTAGTGCCCTGGAGATGGCTGTATAGCCCGCTAATATAAGGCTTCATCATGCCTATGCAGGGAAGGTCCGGTGGCTCTTTGTGCTTAACGGACAGACAGTTCGAATTTTTTTTCAGTGAAGCTTTAGGAAAGTTTACAAAATTGTGCTCGTTGAATTCTCTAGAAAATCAACGAGAAACCTTTTGAAATTGTAATACCGCATATGATTAACTATGCGTTTTCCTGAGTAAGGTCTATTTCCTAGACTGTTGCAAGTTCTTGAGTGGAAAATTTTTAGTCCATCAAAGTACGCAGCGACTGAACAGAAACAATGTATTACGTTTCCATCCCAGCAATCGTCAGTGTGCCTGTCCGCTGTCCACGCCGGAGTGTTGAGGGCCGCTGAGGAGAAGAACGTTTATTTCCTCGTACAAGACACGACGCAATTTGTGGGCACCTTCCGTAACCGCTTAGTGTCCAAGTCTGCTACAGCAAGGTGAGCTAAGCATTACAATTTTATACCAAACTCGCATCACTTACCATGATGAAAATTTCTATTCAATTACATACCGTATCTTTTGAGCCTAGTTCCAGTACACGAAAAGTTATTCTATGCTGAGAATGCATCCATCTCATAGGGTATAGGAGTGTTTGAATGGGATTTGCGCTATAAACCCAAAACCATTTTTTATAAAAAGGTCATTTCTAAGTAAATATAATTTTAGAATTTATCAGATATTAGCAAAAACTCAAGACTTCACAGTAACACAGTTTTTGTCATCTCCCAAAGTCTGTTTAGAGATCAACGAATGTATTATGCAGGAGGAGAGATCCTTAACATAGTCTTGTAATAATATAAGTCTCATATAGGTTGGAACGCCTTAGTAATCAAGAAAAATGATAGAGGAACGTCTCCTGCCGAAATTGCAGAAATTCTAGGTAGACGTAGAACAGTCTGAAATTTTCAACGGATCCTTCACCTCGCAAGACTCAGTCCGATCATGGAGAAAAATCAAGCGTACACCAAAGAAATTAGTAAATTACGAGTATAAGTGAAACTATAGAGCACTCTGAGAGCACATACCTCTGTCAAGCAACACAACGGCAACGAAAAGTTCATACTACAATTTTCTTTCTATCAACACCAAAATCTAATCATTTATGCATTTCCATAGTATTAACAGTTTGTAATTTTCTGCTGCTACTAAAAAACAATGGGAAATACACACAGGCGGACCTACCGATCATCACCAAAATTCGATCAATTATCTCTTTTAGCGTTACTAACAAGTCCATGGCTTTTCATAAAGATCCATCCATAACTTTATGAGTTATTATGCTTACACGCCTGAAATCCAGCACAGCGACAAACACATAACAAACTAACAGATCATTACGAAAACTTGGTCATTTACTCATCGTATTATACCTAACCTATTATACCTAACAACTCATGTAAATTTGATGAAAATCTGTTCATGACTTTGTGAGCTATGTCCCTTAGAAAAACAGGCAAACAGACAGACAAGGAAACAGATGACCGGATTTTCACCGAAACGGATTTTCATCTGTTACGGTTAGTATGCCTAACAATCCTTGGAAATTTCGTAAAAATCCATTCATTAGTGTTGGAGTAAACTTGGTGACAGACAAGCATACAGACAAACACGAAAAAACATTACCTCCTTGGCGGAGATAATAATATATGCAGTATCTAACTTCAGTTATGTTTCGTAGAACACGAGGAACACTTAACTCAACGATCAAGCTGAACACTCCTGAAAAAAGTCCCCTTACAAAGTCACATCGATTTGAGGCTTGAATGAGTTAGGAAGCACACGGGAACTTGCATATCGTACGAACTGTTCATCGATGAGACCCGTGCTATCTTCATGGGCTTGATGGATGGTCCTAAGGCTGAGCTGGGTATGGTACTTGATGGATGGTACTAAGCTGAGCTGACTATGGTACTTGATGGATGGTCCTAAGGCTGAGCTGGCTATGGTACTTGATGGATGGTCCT
>LQNS02001155.1:3705073-3717254 GCA_001587735.2 Parhyale hawaiensis
TGTTTGTAATAGTGATTCCCAAGTCACGTTGTTGGGTGACAGCAGCCAATACCGTCCCATTCATTTGCAGTGGGGGCGAAGGGTTCATCAGCCCTATGTGCATTACTGAGCATTTGTCGACCTCATCTGTCACCTTCTGCTCCATTCCATGAGATGGTCAATGTCTTGGAGCTCGGCTCTTATCGTAGCAGGATAACATAGTTTAGATCATCCGTAAATTTATTGATTTTACTACGGTTGTTAAGATCGAGATCATTGATGTAAATTGAGAACAGAAGTGGGCCAAGTACGCTACCTTGGGGAACCCCTGATGAAACGTGCAATTGTTTTTTTTCCAACGACGGATTTGAAGCGAGATCCTCAGCAACTGATGCATGTAGAGCTTTCGGTAGAGCTCATCCCTATAGTCGCAGGGAAAGGAAGGCTAAGAAATCCCAGTAATACTGAAAAACCTGATTAAAATCGCAGTAATACTGCAGAATAAAACCACATTAGTAGCAATGAATTAAAAAATGCAAAAATAACCATGAGATGATACCAGTACAGCCGTTGAAAGACATCAGAATTACATTTTGCCTCTGATACTACCCTTCATCACTGGAACCATCTACAGTTACACCATGTCATTTCACATTACTACCTAGGAATACTACGGTAATTTGTGATTGCCTACGTTACATCACTTCATGGTTGCCTATGTTACATCACTTAAAGGTAGCCTAAATTGAAACACTTCCACAGTTGAGTAAGCTGCTTAAGCTGAATGACATCATGGTTGTTCCTTACACTACATCACGTTATGGTTGTCTGCGTTACATCACTTCATGTTGCACAATATTATGTTACTGGTATATCTCATCATTGTTGCCTAAATTACCTGAAATAATGGATTTCTGTGCTTTATCACTTCATGGTTGCCTACGTTACATAATTTAGTGCACGACTATTTTGCATCTCTTAATGGTCGCCTACATTATATGAATTAATAGATGACTGTGTTACATCGCTTCATAGATGCCTCCATTACATACCGGTTTTATATGAATAATAAATGACACTATTAAATCACTTCATGGTTGCCGGAGTTACATTATTTTATAGTGGCCTACATTACTTCACTTCAGAGCTGCCAGTGTTAGATCACTTTACAACTGTCAATGTCAGATCACTTTACGATGGCCACTGCGACATCACTTCACAGTTGCCAATGCTAGGTCACTCTAGGCCTGCCAATGATAACTCATTTCATTGTTGAAGATGATGTATCACTTCACGGCTACCAATGCTATATTATTTCTCGGCTACCAATGCTGAATCACTTCACTGCTACCAATGCTGTATCACTTTACGGCTACCAATGCTGGATCACTTTGCGGCTACTAATGCTATATCACTTCACTGATGCCAAGCTTAATGCTACACCTTTAAATTTCATGACCGCCAGTACTTCATCATTCAGATTACTTCACTGCTATATCACTTCACTGCCTCCACTGCAAGATCACTTCATGGCAGCCAGTGCTTCGTCACTTCACTACTGCCAGGGCTTCATCACTTCATGTCTGCAAGCTTGTTTCGACTCACACTTCAGCTCTGCTGTCTGTTTTGATCATCTCGCTTAGCCCGCATACCAAATAAATTTCATTAACATTTTAATCAGTTGTTGACTTGGCATTTCATAATAAATTGAGCACACCGTACATTTGAGAAGCTTCTGCTCTAGAAATTGAGATTGCTTATTCCACAAATTATTGGGATATAGTTTTACTGTACAACAAATATTAAAGGATGTCCTAAACAGCTGCTCTACGTAATTGCACTTCAAGCCCTAATATTTTTGTGAATTTGTTACGTATAGAAGTTTCAGAAATATGTACAGGTTTGCCAGTTAGAACTGAATGCAAAAGAATTAAGTCACAAAGCTAAACAAAGTAGGAAAAACTAATAGGAGATCATATAAAAATGCCTCTTGGGCACCGTGTAGTCAGGCCCAATTGCGGGACCGAAATCTGCCTCAAAGGCCAGTCTCCAGTCAATGTATGGGGTGATCTATGTGTACAGTGATATTTTTCTGTACGGTAAATTCCATCAATTTATCCATTAATGACACAGTGCGACAACATGTTGGTGTGCGGTATATTACAGAAATTTGCCACGATAACGTATGGCTACATTTTAAAGTTCGGCATTATTTTACTGTACGGACTATCGTGGAAATTCTATCCATAACATAGAGTAAAAATTTACCGTACGAAATGCAGAAACTCCATTACATAACTTTCACCACCAGTTTCCTGTCCGGTAAACTAGAAAGTTACCCTATACCTGTCGTAATCATAAGAATTCCACCGGCGAATTATAATAATTACGACCCTCGCAACAATAATCATGTTTTTTTTGTAACGGTCGTCAGAAAGCTGCAATCAGTATGGGTATATTATTAGGAAAAGATAGGAAGTTTATATCGATTTACATATATACATAGTGATAGGTCATTTATTAATTTGCGCAGCATAATCAAAATAAGTGGCACGGTTTCTTACCAAAACATTTCTATCTCAAATAAGTGCGCACAAGGGAAACTATCATGGGGAACAGTGACAATAATTAACGACTTGACCGAAGCAGAGGGCAGCTGCGGGGGCAGAAGCGTATCACAAGTTCGAGGGAAAGAAAGTATCGGGTTAAGAAGGGTCGTGCAGGTCTATGTCTGTGACAACCTGTGGTCGGAAATTGATGGGTTCTGAACGGAAAACTAAAACGCGAACCAAGCTTGAATTTCGCTGCTGGCGAACCAAATGATGCGTGAAAAGCCGGTGGTAACTGATATTGTGAAGAGTTCCAGCTTTGAGTCTTTTTTTTGCATGGAATTGAGGGACAGCTATAACGTAGGAGGGGCCTCCACAAACAAGGGAAGCTACCAATGAGGGTTCTCCACTCCCTCGTGTGGAGCTCTGTGAGGACACTCTCCATGACGTAATCAGGGCAGTTTCGAATGAGCGTATGTAGGAAGAGACGTTTTATGACAGAAATGTTCGTATTGGACGTTCTGGACAGAGGAATTGAACCCGACCAGTCGAGGGTTCAGCCCTTCCGAATTTAGGGTCGAGCTTTGAGGTTGGAGAGCTGACAGGCAACCGCCCTTTAGCTTGTTCCGCTAGCCTCTATTTTTATGCACCTAGTTGAGTGCGTAAGCGACGTCATGGCCTAATTTGCTATGACCATTTATCACCCTGTAATGAATAGCAACTGAATCATCTTGGGTGTCTACAATTATCTCTGTGATTCCAAAAAATACAAAAGATCAACAACAAACACTGAGTCGTCAATAAAGCCTGTTACGTAAATTTAGAAAGCCATACTTCGGAACAAAATAACTCTTCATTAGATCTTCAATAAAAGTCATCAACAGCAGCAACATCAACACTTCATACCTATCTGTTAAGCAAATTTCAATGGCAGATCCCGCTCCTTAGCGACCCGTTCTATTAAGATAGAATTGGACTCTAATTGTAACCACCACTTACTTAATGTTGCAGTTTATTGAAAACATAGGCAAGAAGTCTGCACTGATTTTATCCTAACACATCCACAGACTTGGAGCTTAAAGGCTTGCTGGCGGCGGGGAAGTTGTACTAGTTTCGCGGTAACCCCTTTTCTTCAGTGCTGGGGAAACACTAAAGCAGTCGCCTCATTTATGATTAATAGCACTCAAGCTAGTGAGATTTAGTAGTGGCGTTATCTCTGAACTCATAACCTTGTACAGTAGCAAGCGGTGCTGATTTCGAAGCTTAGAGATCGGCACTGGTTTTTTGGCTACTTTTTATACTGATACTATAACGTGATGGAAATAGGTAATTTTTAGTATTAGCATACCGTACAGTTACCCACTTTAGTTATTAGAAAAATATTTTATCTGAGATTTTTTTTTTTTGCGTTGAACTTCAAGATATTACAAGCAAATCAACTAACAAGAACATTAATACTAAGCTAGCGGGACACGTGGAAATTTCACGTTTAAATAAAGTCTATACCTTCTAAAATGTACCAGACCCGCTCTACGCTATTGCAATGTACTTGAATTTAACCTATAATGCAGCTGCTCTAAAGTAACCCACTCCGTCTAAGTTAACGCCAATCACTCAACCCTGATGAACTCTTTCTAACTCAACTCTGTCTTCCCAACTTACGAATTATATTGTATGTATAAGCAAACGTAACTTGAGGGAGGCGCGTAAAAATTTCACGATTAGTTGATGTTTTCGCTTTGCAAAATGTAGCAAATGTAGCAGTCCTAGGCTACGATGCTATCTAGGTAACTGAACTCATTTTAGCATGACCTAACGCAGCTCTTCTACCGCAACATACACCATAAATAACGCCAGTCACTTAATCCTGACGAATCCGTCTAACGAAATATGGAAACGTTTTTCCCTACCCTTCCGATGACGCTGCTATTGATGCAGCTGGAACTTGTGCTGATCCCATTGAACAAAATCAATTTTCTATAGCAATATCTCAAACCCGTATCATCTTACTTTGTCCCTCTCTATTACTGGAGGAACCTGCAGAACTTCCACAGAATAAAAGAATTGTTCCTCAGTTACGATGCCCTCGGAACCTTATGGAGCTCTTCAAATGTAACCCACCCCGTCTAAGTTGACGCCGGTCACTTATTCCTGACGAACTCTTTCTAATTCAATCCCTGCAGTCTAACCAAACTTAATTATTTCGTACTAGCGGGACCCTTGGAATTCCACGGTTGAATAAAGATTATACTTTCCAATATGAACCAACCCACGCTAAGCTATTACTACCCCAGTTTAACCTAATGCAGCTCTTATAACGTAGCCCACCCCGTTTGAGTAAACGTCCGTCACTCATTCCAACCCAACGATGTCTGTCTATCCAAGCCTAATTAAGTCGTATAAGCTAACGTGACCGGTGCGAATTCACCGATTAGTTAATGCTCCCACTTTATAAGATGTAGCAATCTAAGCAATACGCTACAATGGCAGACCAAACCTAACACAGTTCCTCTAACCTAACCTACCACATAAATAACGCCAGTCACTTAATCCTGACGAATTCAGTCTAACAAAAAATGGGAACGTTACTTCCTACCCTTCTGATTATGCTGCTGTGGGCGCAGTTGGAACCCCTTATAATTTTCACGGAACAGAAGCAATGTTCTTCAGTGATATCTCAGCCCCGTATCATCCGAATTCTCCCCTATCTAATACTGAGTGAACCTGTAGAAATTCTACAAAAAAGAATTGTTCTTTAATTATGATACCCTCGGACCAGTATCACGAATACCAAGGTTGAAAATATTCCGAGTCTGGCCGTGAAGCGTCTACCCTAGACGTGCGAGCCGCGTAGAAGCTGAATATGAACTTGACTATTTCTTCCTTTGATTCCAATTCCCGGGTCGTGTCCAAGAGTACCTCGGGACACTCTAATTTCCTTCTATCTGTTAGAGAAGAGCGTGACACACGCGGTATGGGAATGTTTTCACTCACCTTATTTAATTTGAGGTAGCGCTTCGAACTTAATCCACACCGTCCAAACTAACATCCGCCGCTTAACCCTGTCAATCGTTACGCATTCCGTCTCTAACGTGAAGCGTGGGTGACCCATGAGAATTCGACGATTTGTTAATGCTCTCAAATTATAAAATGTATCACTCATTTGTTCTCTCAGCAGAGAATTCGCCCTTGAGTCTTGATAAAAACACAGAAACACGACGGTACTTCTTGCAATGTTCTCCTTTTATTTGCACACAATTTTTTAAAGCTCCGTTTCCCACAGTTTGCAGATAATTTAGCCCGCCATAAGGTTACACTTTCTAATTTTTTGTCGGCGTATCCAATTTTTTCGGACTATTTTAGAACCCATGAATACTGCTGATCAAAAACCAATCATTTCCTGCTTTGTTAAATGCAATACAAAGCAGTATACAATAAACGAAGATAGATTGGGTCAATTGTTTCATTCGCTGGAGAGTATTCTTTTGTTCTGATGATGTCATTGCATTTCCTCAGACATCGCACTGTACTGGCTGATGCTTTCCCAGCAGCATATTCTCTTCAAAAAATAAATTTAGAGCAGAGATGCCAATACTAAGCGTTTTCTTTACCCAGGGCGAATCTTGGTTACGGTACGCCTCAGACCCTATGAGGAATGCCATCCGCTATCCGCCATCCGAAAGCGTAGATATGATACGGTGAAATTAGGTTGCAGATGATGGCACTCGAACAGGATATCTGATTCAGGTGTTATTTGATAAATTTGAAGTCCACTCGATGCAGATGCATACAGCTTCTCTAAACAATCTCTTCCATCGTGATGTGTGCTCTTTTCTGAGGTCTTTTCCATTCAAAGTGCAACCGCCTTTAGTTTACAATGATCGTCTTATTTTGATTGCATAATTATCGAGGCAAATGGTAAGATATTCTACAGCAGTCAGCACGAGCATAAAAATCACAATGATTTCATGGCAGCAAAGGGCTTTCTACATTTTTGGTCCTTCTTTTAACAGAGCAAGTTTTCTCCGAATCCGAGTTATATGCCACCCTCGAGTATCTTGGCTACAGACCTCCATATTCATTAGAAGCAATATCGACTGTGGGCAAATAATATTGCTAATCGTTAGTAACAATGAATGCAGTTCTTGCTCTTCTAGCTTCTCTTGCCTTTCCCGTGGAGCCTGATATTAATTACTGTACTCTACATAGAAAATATATTTTCTTTTGGTTTACGATGTACACATTTTATAGCAAATCAGCGAAGCGTAGAGAAACCAATTTTTTCCGGCAGAGTAGACGTAATAATAACTTATTCAAATTTCTTGGATGCGAAAATTTTGTTATGCTGAAGTTATCTCACTGTGTATTCTGGATACGCAGCGGAAATGGAATTCAGTGATGTTTCAGCGCTTACTAATAAAGTCTTCCTTTTTTTTTTTTGCATGTCATGTAAGGGAAGGAAGAACTGTGCTGAAGACGAATTGAAGTTTACTGCTCAGTAGAAAGCACGTATATCTTACGCTAATTTGAGTTGGCCGTCATAGCGCTTTTCTCTATACTAGCTGGACCCGTGAAACTTTCACGGCTTTGCAAGACCTTCCAGACAGACCCGTGAAACTTTCATATTTTAGCATGGAGACACCACACTTGTTCTTCAACACTGGGATTTGATGTGTGATATATATATATATATATATATATAATGTCCCGCCACTTGGTTGATAATAATATCCAAAATTCCCTGCAGTGGAGTAGCCAGGGGAGGATCGTGGGGACACACTCCCTCCCTAAAGTTACACGAACCCTTCACTGGAAATGAGGCCTTGAAAAAAATGTACTGCTTAGGGCCTGGCTTTTGTGTCTCGCCCCCCCCCCCTTCAATTTTGGTAGCACTCCTAGTGCCCACCCCCACATGGAAATTTTCCAGGTCCTAGACCGTTCATTCAGAAGAGCCCAGGGGCATAAAAATTATTAAAAAGACCTTGCCCAGCTGCACAGAACTGCTGACCTCCGCGTATCATTGGACTCGTTGAATACTTATAGGCCTATAAGCTAGCAGCACCCGTAAATCTCTCACGGTCTGGCTTAAAGCGCTTCATATAGATCAGTGAAACCTTTGCATTGTACCATGGCAATTCCCCGTAAGCATCACAAACAACACCGAGATTCCATGTATGATATCTTATACGACCAGCCTTTTGCTGATAATAGTTACTGAAGCTGTCCATGTCTGAGTGGCCCGTGGATTATATTTATAAGTCCCTCTGTCTAACTGGACCCGTGGAATTCCTTTGGCAGTAAACCACGGTACAGGTTCCCCAAGATTTATTCTAAAAAAATTCGGGCGTTTAAATAATTAAAAGACCTGGTCTGTGGCCGAGAGATTATAGTCACCAGCCGTATCACAGATACGCCAGCTTCCTGAACTCAAAAAAGCGCAAAACAATGAAGAATGAGCGACGAAAATCGCCAATATATTTGCCTCTCGCGTTAGCTGTAGCACAGATATAGGGTTTCGCGTGTAAGGCCAAATCCGAGTTGAACATCCTACTAACATAATGGCAATAGCTCATAGAGGGCCGGGGTGTAAGTCCCGGTGTCTCTTTAGGAATGGGCCTTTTGGTTCGTCTACTGCCGCCTATCTAATCTAATATTATAGATAGATGTTGTTAGTTAGGAAAGTACTTTCAATGAAGAAATGTAATCACAAATATCTTGTGATGAAGAAGAAGCAATTCAAAGATGAGAAAATTCCGCCCCGGCCTATATTAAGCAAATTTATATATCTATTGTTGCATGAAGTTTTTCACGCACGGGTCCACTCGCAAAATTATATTCATTTTCGAATACTCGAAGTGCATTCGTCAATAGATTAGATTTGTCACTGCTGCGTTCAATTCAGCCCGCCCCTAAAGGACTGCACACGCTGTTCTGACTATACCACTCTTAGTGCCCAGCCCACATGGAAATTTTCCATGTCCCAAACCGCTCATTCAGAAGAGCCCAGGGGCATAAAAAATATTAAAAAGCCCTTGCTCAACTGCACAGGACTGCTGACCTCCACGTATCATTGGACCTGTGGGTGGAATATTTATATAAGCTAGCAGCACCCGTGAAACGTTCACGGTCTGCCTTAAGGTGCTTCAGATAGATAAGTGAAACCGTCGCATTGTACCATGGCAATTCCCCATTAACTTCACAAACGACACCGAGATTCGAAGTATGATACATTATACGATCACCCTTTTTGCTGATAATAATTACTGAAGCTGCCCCGAGTGATATATTTATAGGTTGTTCTGTATAACTGGACCCATGGAATTCATTTGACGGTAAACCACGAAACAAGTTCCCAATGATTTATTCATAATAATTTCGGGCGTATAAACAATTAAAAAGACCTGACCTATGGCCGAGAGATTAGTTACAAGCCGTATCACAGATACGCCAGCTTTCCGAAGTCAATAAAGCTTGAATTTTCTTGTATCTATTTGTGATGAAGAGCGTGACACAGAAGGTACGTAAGTACGTAGGTACTAGCGTATTAATATATAGAATATTCTGAACAAGTCTAAAAATCATATTTCTCAATGTTAACAGGATATACTGCCACAGCCCTTACAGAAGTGCACAAGCCGCAGAATGACGCAAAAGCCTCGAGGGAAGTCGAAAGGCAACGGACACGGGTATATGTATATATATATATATATATTTAAAAGAACTTCTAGTAATTCCAGGCAGCAATTCCCCCTGCCCATGTGTTTAACAGAGCCAATCCCGTGCCTTCTCCACCAGCCAATGTGAAGCAAAGTGCTGGTAAACACAAGCCTGCCTGCTTTAGACTTGTGACCTGTATGTGGCGAATACAAGTCTACCTGCTTCAGACTTGTGAACTGCATGTGGCGAACACAAGTCTGCCTGCCTTAGACTTGTGACCTGCTTGTGGCAAACACAAGCCTGCCTGCCTGCTTTAGACTTGTGACATGCATGTGGCGAACACAAGTCTGCCTGCTTTGGACTTGTGAGATACACGTGGCAAACACAAGTCTGCCTGCTTTAGACTTGTGACCTGTATGGGGCAAACACAAGCCTGCCTGCTTTAGACTTGTGAGATACACGTGGCAAACACAAGTCTGAATGCTTTAGACTTGTGACCTGTATGGGGCAAACACAAGCCTGCCTGCTTTAGACTTGTGACCTGCATGTGGCAAACACAAGTCTGCCTGCTTTAGACTTGTGACCTGCATGTGGCGAACACAAGTTTGCCTGCTTTAGACTTGTGACCTGCATGTGGCAAACACAAGTCTGCCTGCATTAGACTTGTTACCTGCATGTGGCAAACACAAGTCTGCATGTATTAGACCTGTGACCTATAAGTGGTGAAGTCAAGTCTCCCAATACAACGTACTTGCCTGCAGGAACTTTGCTTTCACTATCCAACTAATGCAACAGTTACTCCACTCATTCTAGCTAGGCGAAATAATATGTGAAGTTCATTTTGTTCACCGCNGTGCAGGTGTTCTCGGTACTGATACTGCGGCAGTGCTGCTACTATCTGGTGCGATTAGGCTACTCGTGCTGTACGCTGGGCAGCGGCCGCCTGTGGCAGTTGTGTGCCTGCTCTGCTACTGCCAGGAGGGAGCAGTGTCGAACAAGTGAACTACCTGACTGGTAAGGCAGCTCGTGTTCTTACTCTGGCAAAATTATTGATCGATTTTATTGATGTTTATCAGTGGTTTCAATGTTTCAGTCTCACATTCAAATGCAATTTAACCCCAAAAGGTATTGATAAATTCGTCAAAACCTATCGTTTGAACTGAAAGGAGCTTTTAGCTGGCCTGATCGACGTCTGTCAATATTTTGAATTTGTTACTACATGTCACACAGCCGAAGAGCGAGTTTCTGCGCATGAAATATTAAGTTTTAACCATTATGGAAACTGTGGCCTTTCCCTGGTGAGGTGTCGCTTATTTACCTCCTCGCAGGCGCTCTTCCTTGTGGCAGAAATGTATTCATGTTTTAGTATTTTGTCAATCTCTTTCTATGTTGAACATCAGCTTAAAGTGTGTTGATTGAAACGTTACTCTATGCGCGGTTGAGGAAAATTTTTTTAATATAATGGTTGTTTCTTCTTTTACATATTAAATGCTTTCTTTAAACTAACTACAGTGACTATATGAATGCTGAAAATGCAGATGATGGTCATGTGAAAGATACACATAGGCGTAACAAGAAAGAATCAATTCTGAACGAAGACCAGCCCCACAAGTTGTACTAGGAAGATCCAACGCTCGCCAGAGAAATCTGGCGCAATAAAAGATGGTGCGGCAACATTCTGAGTAGGAAGGAATACGGCATACCTGAGACCACACCATACATTGACTGGACACTGAAATCGGGCCTCTCGCAATTGGGCCCGGAGACCGATTTACGCAACTGTTTATTAAATGAGTTTTAATAATCACATTGACCTCAAACTAGGATTATTTTCTTCATCGCAACGTAAGGAATATCTTGCAGAGCCGGGAATACAAATTCCCAATCATATTCACCTGTAGGCGATATATATCATACCTTTGGACACCAATATTTTTTTAAAAATTCATCATAATTTCTAGGAACACTAAAATTTTATGAAAAATCTGGCACATAGATACCACATGTAATGTACTTTATCATCGTACAATTGAATTTGTTCCAACCATGGATTTGAAGCCATAACCTCAGAAATTGATGCATGTAGAGCTTTCGGTAGAGCTGATCCCTGTAGCCGCAAGGAAGGGAAAGTTAAGAAATCCTAGTAATACTGAAAAACCTAGTTAAAACCACAGTAATACTACGAAATAAAACCACATTAGTAGCCATGAAACAAAAATGCTTAATTAACCATGAGATAAAGGTACCAGGACAGCTGTTTTGCCTAAGTAACATCTATTCATAGTTGCCTATGTTAAATAAATCACTTAATGGTTCCGTAAGTTGAATCGCTTTCATAGTAGCGTCAGTTGAATCACTCCATGCCTACCTACGTTCGATGACTTCATGGTTGTGCCCTTCACCACATCACGTCATGGTTGCCTACATTACATGATTTAACGGTTTACTATATTTATTCACTTCGTGGTTGCCTGCATTACATAATTTACTGGACGACTTATTTACATATTTTCATCGTTGTCTATATTATATGATTTCAACGATGATTACGTTACAGCACTTCATAGTTCCCCAATTACATATATGATTTAATAGATGACAATGCTACATCACTTCATGGTTGCCGGAGTTAAATTACTCCATGGTGGCCTACATTACATTGCTTCACAGCTGCCTGTGTTAAATCACTTCGAAACTGCCAATGTTAAATCCCTTTACGACGGCAAATGCACAATCACTTCACAGTTGACATTGCTGGAGCTACATTATTGCACTGTTAAAAATGCTAGAATATTTCGCGTCTACCAGTACTGTATTATTATTATAATTATTAGTATTATTATTATTAAAACTTCACGCTCTGGCTCCCACGGACAGGTAATACAACCCAAATGAAGCATTTGCAACACCGGGAAGCCCAAAACGCTGCTAAAGGAAATCCAGCAAAAAACCATTAACAGCCGACATAAAAGCCTGCAGGCCAACACGACCAAAAG
>LQNS02001155.1:3721660-3777644 GCA_001587735.2 Parhyale hawaiensis
GATCATGCTTGCGGGCATTAATGACCATCGCTTTGGCGTCGCCTCTTCTCCCCTTTTTTTCTATTTTTTCTCATTTCTTTTTTCTCTTTCGTCTTCCATTTTTTATCTTCTCGTTTCTTCATTCCACTGCATTCTACTAACATAATGGCAATAGCTCATAGATGACCGGGGTGTAAGTCCCGGTGTCTTTTTGGGAATGGGCCTTTTGGTTCGTCTACTGCCGCCTATCTAATCTAATCTAATCTAAACAAAGACATCGACATCGCCGCTGGCGCAGGAGGGCAGAGGCGTACGGGGTTTCGCAAATAATTGTATCACACTCGCCCAGGCGCACTTGGGTCCCTGCAATATTTCTACCCTCGTAGGTCTTAAAGCAAGCTCTACGAAGAGACTACAGACTGCTGCTTATATTTACACCACTTGTCTTGGAGCATTGCGATAGTAACGTTCTCATCTGAGGCTGACCGGCAGTAGGCGGAGGGCAAAAAGTGCGCTAGCTTAGAATTTTCAGCGTCGTGGGTGGTAGTTCGAAAATTGCCAGAACTGTCTTCAGTTTAAAGTCGAGACTGAAACATTTTCGTTAATTGATACCATTCTAGAGACAATGATCAGTCTGCAAGTATTGTCATAATTTGTTATATATTGCGGTTACACGCAATCTATCATATTATGCGGCATTGAATATTTGTCCACCGAGTGGTAACTTGGAGTCCTTTGTAAAACCCTTGTATTTTTTTATTTCCTAAAGCATCAGTAGGTGATTCGCGACCTCCAGCTTGAAGAGTAGATAAATTTCACAGACCTGCAGTTAAATTATAACAAGGTGTTTTTTGAATCATCAAACAAGTCAAGAAGTAGAATTGAGCACTAGCGTACTGCCCCCTAGCAAACACAGTGACAGTAAGTTAGAGCGCTGCACTCGCCGGCGGTACAGTAAAATTACCGAATGATCAACAGGTTACTGTCCCAGTTCCGAATAGAGAAAAGTTTCAAAATTATAAGTTCTATAGTACGCTTGTTTCTTCTGCCTCTGTAATTTGTTTTCTTTGACTGCCGAACTCTATAGGAAGTCATGAAGTTGTACAATTTAATATCGTACCGATTAAGTTTAACTGCACCCTTTCACTGGTCCCTCGAAATGGCGTCAACTATTATTACAATTCCCGCTAGATAGCACTGTATGCTTCCATGTCTCTTGATTACCTCCGTCAAGGAGGTTATGTGTTCGTCGGCCTGTCTGTCATCAAGGTAACTCAAAAAGTTATTGACCGCTTTTGACGGAATTTACAGGGAATGTTTGGTATATTAGGAGCAACAGAAGATTAACTTTTGTTGAAGTTCTGTCCATATATCTGTTTGTTTGTCTATCTGCTTATTTTTGTCAGTGCCCTAACTTAAAAAGTAATGGATGGATTTTCATGAAATTTACGTATGTTGTTGGGTTTATTACAGAGAGTAAATGATCAAATTTTTGTGATGATCTGTTTGTTCGTTCGTTTGTCGCTGTATTTGATTCTTTGTTTGTTAGCGCAATAACTCAAGAACTCATAGATGGATCTTTATGAAATTTTCAGGAATTGTAGGTAATGTTAAAAGACATATTTTATTAAATTTTGGTGATGATCGGTTTGTGTGTTTTACTAATGTTTATTAAAATGTTTGTTAGTGTTAGCAGCATGACTCAAAAAATTATGAACGGATCTCCAAGAAAATTACGGACACTGTTAACATAATCAAAGGGCACAAGTGAAGAGATTTTGGTGTTGAAATGAAGAAAATCATGGTTTCAGAGCCGATTTGAATGTTTCGTTATCGCTGCCTTGCTTGGCGGAGATATGCACTCTCAGAGTGCTCTAGTCCTGTCTAGTTTCGGGGTCTCCCTTTCAGAGTTTTCTCTGTTTTGGGACTCGCTGAATTGGTATTTTCGGCATTTACCCGCAATTGCTAGTGCACCGTATTGACCCTAACCAGCAATGGAGAGAGGCCGGACGTCAAAATTATCGCAAACTGTTTTCCGTCTCCAAGCAATATTTTTCACCATCTGTAGTCGACTGCAGCCGTTTACGTCTAAATCAAAGAGCATCTGTCTGCCGCACGAGCTGTATATATAGCACGCATGAGATTGTCAGTTTGGGTGTGTCGTCAAGTTGACTGTACGTTTGACAAGGTTGGGTAACTGCTTTGTATCACTAAATCTAACTGTATGCTTATCGGCATTGTAGTATAAGCGTTTATTCTGACACTGTCCATAACGAGGGCGATGACCCAACGAGAAATGGAGTTATTCAGTCGCAGTTATTATTGGTTCTTGCGTTTTGTGCACCATGGCTTTGTAAATCTGGTCGACCGCTGAAGTAAACTCCTCTGGGTGTAGTGGACATTTATTTGCAGCAGAAACCAGTGCATGTAAGTTTTCTAGTTTGGGAGAGAGTTGCGGTCAAGCTGCTTCCAGCGTTGCGCTTGTAGGGCGATGGACGAATTTATTTGGCGGCACCGAGCCCATAATCTTGAACTAGAATGAAAAGAAGAATCGTCAAAGCTTTCACTTTTTGAAATTTCACTAAATTTCAAACGAAAATACAATGTGCTTATTAATTTTTAAGTCAGTTTCTGCCTGTATTAATCGTCATGCTCTCGTTAACTGTTCCTTTCAAGCGAGTGTTTATTGGGGGCTGCCCAACTATTACCTCTAAGGCACTGTTGATTGAGTCTTTAAAGTTGATCTAAGCCAAGCCCACTTTACTTAACTTATCCGAAGCTATGTACATACTGATGTCCTGGCTTCGACCCGTTCTCTCAATTATCAGGCATTGACCAGTAATCAATTACCTGCGATAATTCCAGGAACTCAATCCTGCTCCGTAATATTGAATTTTCGGTCGACTCAACATAATCGGGTTGTTTTTAACGCCTACACCACGGTTCAGAGAAGTGCAATTGAGATTCCCAGGTGTAGTTCAGGACAAGTTGAGTCATGAGAGATGACATAGATTAGATCGACTTTGGCGACCCAATCGAACGTGCTCTTATTCTTTGCTATTCGTCCATACACGTACTGCCCCTAGCTTAAGTGGTCTTCAATCGGGACTAACAATTGATGAGTACAAAGTTCACTTAAGGGGACCGAACACCTTGCGATAAAACTACTTTACTTGAGAAGCGATCTTCCCTAAACTTCAAAATAAAATGTAACACGTCAGAAGAAACACTTTTTGTTCGTGGCATTTTTTCCTTACCACGCATAGAAAACGGCTTATTCCTGGAAACGAAATTTATGAAAAATTTCCAAAACCTATCTCCTCCCACAGTTTTGATGCAACTGAGCTGCGGTTTTTGCATTACGTTTCTAATTTACTTCTCTATCATATTTCTGAACAACATTTTTGAATATCGAATTATTTTTTGAGAAATGTTTGTTTTTTTCAATTTTGTTTATCTTTTTTCAAAAAAGCAAATATATCTCAAAAACAAAATCGAAATTGAAAAATGTTTCACAGCCAAATAGAAGAGAAATAAATTACAAATACAATGAAAGATACCGAAGCTCTCTAGCTTCAAAATTGTGGGAGGAGATAGGTTTTGAAGTGAAAAAATGGAACTTTTCAGGAGCCCTACAGGAGCCTGCGCTTCCGTTTTCTTTGAATAACTCGTTTTCTATGGCGAAAATGGGAAAACGTACATAAGTCGAACCCCCATTGTTTTCCAATATTACATACCTATGTCAAGTTTCATTCAAATCGCTACATAAATTAAAACCCTCTTTGTAGTCGTATTTTCGAATTTCACGATATGAAATTTCCCGCCAAATGGTACAAATTTTATTCTATTATTTTTGTTCCGATTTGGATGAAACTTGGTACAGAAATTTAAAATTGGAAAAGAATGTGGGTTAGACTCATGTACTTTTCCCATTTTCGCCATAGAAAACGTACATGAGCTAAGCCCCTAGCTTTTTTCTTCCAATTTTACATACATCTGTCAAGTTTCATGAAGATCGGGCGAATATTAGAAAAAAGTTTTTGAAAAAAATTAAGTGTAACCAAAAAACTCACCCCCTGCCCCCAATTCTACCCACTTAGGGTTACACTAGCTGCCTAAAATTATGCCTGCGTGTCCGTCTGATGTATAGCTACTGCTTAGTGGAAGAAAACAAATTTTGATCATATAAGGTTTCTTGGGTGTTCGGTTCCCTTAATTTTCAGCGTATATATGAAGTGTTAAGCTGAACACCTCGAGTAAATCACAATTATTGTTTAAACTACCGCAATTTAAGTACAGTAATTGATACTTCAATTTCGTATTATCATTCAGTGTGACATGGCAAAAGAAGGGGGGGGGGAGGGCGCGAATTGGCTTTGTCCCCGGGCGCCAAGTATCGTAGCTTCGCCCCGTATGTCACCAGCTGGGTGTGTCGCAATCACGTCAAACCTGAAAAGAGGTTACCGTAACCCGAAAAGTGGTTGTGAGAACGCCATCAAGGACAATGAAATTCTGTTTTATTTGAAACTTTATGAATGGAAGTTTCAATTAACTGATCTAATTTACTTAGTCTGGTGTACGGAGTTTATTTGCCGCGCATATTAATGAATTTTGTGTTACTTTTATTCAAAATCGACGCTTTGTGTTTGGCGACCTACATTAGCGGGCAAAATAAGAGAACAATTTTCATTTTTTGAAAATAAAGGTTAACCATGTGGAGTAGGTTAATGAATCTTTTTATGGGGCCCTAAGGAATGTATTTAACATATTTTTACAAAATAGCAGGACAAACATAACTATAATTAATACATTAGAGCAATCTAACAAACAATAACAAAAATTGAACAGTGTAAAAAAAAAAAAGAGAACGATAGTCTCTAAGTACAATTTTATAAACAAATAACATGGAACAATAGTCAATTGTAGGTTTAGAACAATTAGTATGAAGTACTAAAACCTTTATTTTGAATAACTTTAGCACAGCGACGATTACACGACATCACAAGTTTCTTACAAAACTCTGCAGTTATTTTGTTCCATTCCTCTTCAATGTTTGTCCACAGGTCCTTTACTGTTGATGGTTGGCGTTCTCTTACTTTATCACCTATAAGTTTTTATATATTTTCAGTAGGATTAAGGTCCGGGCTTTGGGCAGGCCACTTCATGACTTCGATATTCTCTTCCGCAAAATATTCCTTCACTTTCTTTGCAGTATGGCACGGGGCATTGTCCTGCATAAAAATTGCTGNTGGTTTGGTGATGATCGTAGAGATGGGATAACATATTACTGTACAAGATTGAGATACACATTAGCATTGACAGTTTCTTTAATGGCCACCAACGGTCCAACTCCTTCAGATGAAAAAATGCCCCACACCATTACGCCGCCTACTCCATGCTTTACAGATGTTTTGACACATTCCTGGTTCAGCCTGTCGCCTGTTGCACGTCTAACATACCGTCTACCATCAGATCCAACCAAATTAAATTTATTTTTGTCGCTGAAATGCACTCTTTCCCAATCTTCATTTCTCCAAACGATTTGCCTTTCCGCATATTCAAGTCTTGCTTTCTTATTCTTCTTACTGATAAGTGGTTTAGTGGCAGGACTGCGTGCCTATAACCCACATGCTTTGAGGCGATGAGAAACTGTATAGCGAGACACTTCTATGTTGTTATTGACTTTCAGCTTTCTGAAAATTCCCGCTGCAGTTTCGAAAGGATCCTTTTGGGCACAGCATTTCATAATCCTATCAACTCGTACGGTATTTTTTCGAGGGCGGCCTGCAGATACCGGTGATTCTAGCTGTTTCTTTTCATCAGAGAGCTTTAAAGTACGAGAAACAACGATCTTGAATCGATTTACCTCTCTTGATATGGCCGAAAGAGTCATTCCTGAGGACCTGAGCTTAACAATTTCTTCCCGCAGCTTAGGAGTAACTTTCACGGGATTTGCTATGTTTCTGGAATGGTGTAATCGTAAGAGTGGCAGTTCTAGAAGTCATGTACACCAAATTGAATGTCGCCAGATGACCGGGGTAAATGTGAGAATGTTTTCTAGACGATCGTTCTCTTATTTTGCACTGTTCAATTTTTGTTATTGTTTGTTAGATTGCTCTAATGTAATAAATATAGCTATGTTTGTCCTGATATTTTGCAGAAATATGTTAAATACATTCCTTAAGGCCCCATCAAGAGATTCATTAACCTACCCTACATGGTTAAATTTTATTTTCAAATAATGAAAATCGTTCTCTTATTTTGCCCGCTAGTGTACATACATCACCGTAACCCGTTTCGAAGTCGCCATATGTGCTACAATTGCGATACGGGTTGCGACTGGCTGGGTCACCGGTGTTACGCGGTGTAGCACCGGTAAAAAAAAATGCTTTTTGTGACACACCCCTGGCAGATGGGAAAAAGCTGTTCCCATTAGTGGAAAAGCTCTTAAGACTATACGAGTATATAGTATTGCTGTGACCAGCCAGTTCATGCTTTGCAGTGCGATCTTTCAGTGCCTTGAGGCGGCTGAAAACCTACTTGCGAACGACAATGACTCAGGCAAGACTGAATCGTGTTATAGTGGGTCACGTGCACAAGGATCAGCTCATGCGCATTTCACCCCTTGCAATTGCGCAGCAGTTCTTGGATTCATCACGTGATGAGCGTCGGGCTCGCATCTTCGGCCGCATTTGAGCATATGAATCTGACTGCGGAATAACATGGACCCCATTGACGCTCGT
This sequence comes from Parhyale hawaiensis, assembly GCA_001587735.2. Lineage (NCBI taxonomy): Eukaryota > Metazoa > Arthropoda > Malacostraca > Amphipoda > Hyalidae > Parhyale > Parhyale hawaiensis. The sequence continues at coordinate 3,728,383 of LQNS02001155.1, forward strand.
GAGCTCGCATATGCTTCAAATATTGCGCTCGTTGTCCGGTTGTCGGCATTGCCTTTTTTAAAAGATGAAAAGTTGCATCGAATTTCCTTAAACTTTGTGATTTTTCAACTAAATGAAACTATTAAAGATGGAACGAACAATTATTTCCAATTGCATTGTTAAATCACTTACTGCATGGGAGTTGTATACCCCTTCCTGGAATATACCTCTTCTTTTAACAATGTGGTTCTCAAACTGAGGGGGCCATGGCCTCCTAGGGAGCCATACAGCAGACTTTAGAGTGACATATTCAGATGGAATCAATGAAATAAAAAGGAATCAATGCAAATAAAGGATTTTCGAAAGTGGTTTTTATACGAACCTAATGAGAGTAGAACTGCGTACAGTTATTGTAGTCACCGGCTATGTTTTTTGGGGGCCATGGACTTGGATCATATATAATGAGTGTGTAACGACCCCAAAAAGTTTAGGAACCACTGGTTTAAGTTCGACGTTAACGGTTTAGAGCATTGGCATATTTACCTTCGTTTCGCCAGCACACGCTCCACTTCGTCACCAACCCCAATTAGGTTATTAATAACTATTTTATTAACTGCCTTTTGATATTAGCTATGCAAAACACAGCGTCCCCCCAACTTTTGGAGGGTGGTTACGCCCTAGCTGCTCGTGACTGCACCCCTGCTTATATTCGTGTATCGTCCGTAAACAAAAATGGAATACAATTAAGTTTCCGTTTGTGCCCCATGTCTTTCATCATAATGAATCAGGGTTTTGGGCCAAGCACCGTACCTTGTGGGGCTTCACAGAGTACAGGCGGCTACATGCAGGGATGTCGCGAAGTTGATCACATGGGGGGGGGGGGCACTGAAAAATACCGACTGATGTCAACCATCAGTCATATTACCGACTGACTGAAATATATATATGTAGTGCACGAGTACTGTGTACCTATATATATATATGAAAATATAGCTATTGAAGGGTTTAGACGTATATGAGGTCGTTAAGTGTAACTTTTTTTCATTAGGTGTAACTGTTAGTATGAAGGGCTTTCGAGTGTAATAGCCTACAGGCCAATGAATACGTACGTGTAAGGTTAGGTATAAGGCAAAGTCTGGTTCTGCTAACGTGCAATGAGCTTTTTCTCATAAGGTTAGGTAAAAGGCAAGGTCTGGTTCTGCAAAAAAAAAACGAAACATACGATTTATAATTGACGCTAAGTAAGGACAATGAAAGATTGACGCTAAGGAAAAAAAAAACTTATCCCATGAAACAAATTCTTAACCAAACATTAAAAACCAATAAAAACACTAAAAACCCACATAAATGCAGTAAAAACACTTAGGAACGCTAGCAGAACCAGTCCCGGCCTAACCTAACCTTTCACACGGGTGGTCATTGAAAGGGATCTCTTCTCTACTAGGGGTGGTCGGTCGGGGATAAGGACACTAGTCGTGCACTATAACATTTCGAGATTATTGCACAGGCAGCGCAGCTGCTCAATCAGACTTCACCCACACAGTTGCACTGGATGACTGGTAATAGGTTTTTTACACACAGATACATTTGATACATTACAAGTATTTGGCAGACTAGTACGGTAACACTGTAGAATAATGCATGTGCGTAACCACTGAAAAATAAACTTTTGGGGCAACGCTGAGCAAAAGCTAATACAATAGCATGACGTATTCTTTAACACGCTTTTTTAAGACATTATCAAAAATGGGATCTAATAAATACTCAGGAAGTTTATTGAGAAATGTTGCAATTTGAAATACTGTAGCGCGTTTCTCAACGTCAACACGCACAGTTGGGAGATTGAGAACAGAACGTTTCATTTCGTAATTTTGTTGGGGAATAAGGGGACTGATATACTTCAGGCTGATTATAACACACAAATCGAAAAAATCTAAGTAAGGAATAGTTGTAAACATACTGAAATTGGAACATTTGTGAAGACGAGAACATTTCACTGCAACTCATAACAGGCTCATTGGTTTCGTTATGCCTAACACGTAGTATTCGCCCAGGCATATTATTCAATATTAGGCTACTTAAAGTTTGTGAATGTTACAACGAGGGGCTCCGCCCCAAACGATGATCGTAAGTTCAATTAATTGATAGTATAGAAAACAAAATGATTGCAATGTAAATAGAAATGAAACAGTTTTATCTCATTGCGCTTTAAATAAATAAAAGTGACGTTAGGTTGCTATTGCAACAGGTTCACAACATGCCACTGCCAGTGTCGCCACAGACTCTTTGTGCAGTACTGTCAACAGCGTTACAGTATGTATCCCCAAGAATGCCAAATGTCACCAAGAAATTCCAAATCTCTTTTCTTTCTTGCCTAAATATGAAATTAAAGGCATATTTTCTTGTATGCATATAGCTAGTTATGCATATCAAAAACCTTTCCTATAAATTTACCGAATATGGCTACCTAGTCTATTTTAATATAACTTGACAGAAACCTATAACTGAACAAAACTTGTAACACAGACATCCTCCTCTCACGGTCTTAGTGCATGCTTGGTTATATTGCAAAGACGAGTGTGACTGTGGAAGCGGCAAGCCGATTCGCGCGCTGCGCGAAAATTTTTTTTTTCACTGGTGATGTTGGGTTACAGTAAATTTTGACGTTAGTCGGTACATTTGACGTTAGTCGCTACATTTGGCGTTAGTCGGTACATTTGACGTTAGTCCGTACATTTGACGTTAGTCGGCACATTTGACGTTAGTCGGTACATTTGACGTTAGTCGGTACATTTGACGTTAGTCGGTACATTTGACGTTAGTCGGTACATTTGACGTTAGTCGGTACATCTGACGTTAGTCGGTGCATCTGACGTTAGTCGGTACATTTGACGTTAGTCGGTACATTTGACGTTAGTCGGTACATCTGACGTTAGTCGGTACATCTGACGTTAGTCGGTACATTTGACGTTAGTCGGTACATGTTACAGCTAAGTTAGTCGATTACCGTAAAAGTACCGACTGTTCTTGTCGAAAATATATCGACTATAGCCCGATCAGAGAAATTATTGGGGGGGGGGAGTCCCCCCTCGGTCGCAATATCCTGCACACCACAGTCAAGCCCAAAGGTAGTATACATAGAGCGTAAAAAGCAAGATAGAAATATCGCGGTTCAATGCTTGAAAAAAAAAAAATGCTTGCCATTCATAAAAAACGAGTCTCACCGTGACTAACACCAATTTATTTAAAAAATTCTCTTCAGTATACCAAGAAGTCAGGACAAAAATAAAAAGCGACATTGAGGGACCAGCCTGGACAGAAAACGTAACAATTAAAAATGCCACTGAACCTCCCGCAAGCATCGATGATGAGAAAAAGGAGGCAACATTATGTGGTAGTTACCTGAGTAAGCTGGCCGCTGAAGCTAGTTTCATCAATGCCGACTTTGGCTCCTTGGCCCAGCCAGACCTGGTCTCCGAACGCTACGCCCCGGGTCTGAACAATTCACTATATTATTCACAACGAATGTAATCATCCTAATACTATNGCAGGTGTTCTCGGTACTGATACTGCGGCAGTGCTGCTACTATCTGGTGCGATTAGGCTACTCGTGCTGTACGCTGGGCAGCGGCCGCCTGTGGCAGTTGTGTGCCTGCTCTGCTACTGCCAGGAGGGAGCAGTGTCGAACAAGTGACCTACCTGACTGGTAAGGCAGCTCGTGTACTTTCTCTGTCAAAATTATTCATAAATTTTATTTATGTTTATCAGTGGTTTCATTGTTTCAGTCTCACATTCAAGTGCAATTTAACCCCAAAAAAGGAATTGACGAATTCGTCAAAGCCTATCGTTTGAACTGAAAGGTGCTTTTAGCTGGCTTGATCTACGTACGTCTGTCAATATTTTAAATTTGATACTACTCGTCACACAGCCGAGGAGCGAGTTGCAGTGCATGAAATATGAAGTTTTCGCCATCTTGGAAACTATGGCCTCTCCCTGGTGAGGTGTCGATAATTATCTGCCTCCTCTCAGGCACTCTTTCTTGTAGCAGAAATGTATTCGCGTTTTAGTATTGTGCCAGTTTCTTTCTATGTTGAACATCAGCATAAAGTGTGTTGAACGAAACATTACACCATGCGCGGTGGACAATAAAAATTTGAATATAATGGTTGTTTCCTCTTTTATTAAATGCTTTCTTTAAACTAACTGCATTGACTATATGAACACTGAAAATAAAGATGATACTCATGTGAAAGATGCACATAGGTGTAACAAAAAATAATCAATCAATTTTGAACGAAGACCAGCCCTACAAGTTGTACTAGGAACATCCAACGCTCGCAAGGGAGATGGGGTGCAATAAGAGATGGTACGACAACATTCTGAGTAGGAAGGAATACGGCACAGCCGAGACCACACCATACATTGACTGGACACTGAAATCGGGCCTCTCGCAATTGGGCCTGGAGACCGATTTACGTAAGTGTTAATAAAATGAGTTCTAATAATCACAGAGACCTCAAGCGAAGATTATTTTCTTCATCACAACGAAAGGAATATCTTGCAGAGCCGAGAATATAAATTCACTATCATATTCTTCAGTAAGCGTTATATATCATACCTTCGGACACCAAGAATAAATGAAAATTCATCATAATTTCTTGCAAAAATAAAATTTTCTGAAAAAATTAGCACATAGATACTACACATGTAATGTACTTTAATATCACGTACAATTGAATTTTTTCCAGCCAAGGATTTGAAGCAATAACCTCAGAAATTGATGTATGTAGAGCTTTCGGTGGAGCTCATCCCTGTAGCGGTAAGGAAAGAAAGGTTAAGAAATCCCAGTAATACTGAAAAACATAATTAAGACCACGGTAATACTACAAAATAAAACCCCATTGGTAGCCATGAACCAAAAATGCTTAATTAACCATGAGATAAAGGTACCAGGACAGCTGTTTTGCCTACGTTACATCACTTCATGGTTGCCTATGTTATATACATCACTTAATGGTTCCCTAAGTTGAATCAGTTTGATAGTTGCGTCAGTTGAATCATTCCATGGCTACCTAAATTCGATGACTTCATAGTTGTGTCCTACACCACATCACGTCATGCTTGCCTACATTACATGATTTAATGTTTTACAATGTTTGATCACTTCATGGTTGCCTGTATTACATAATTTACTGGACGAATAATTTACATCGTTTCATGGTTGCCTATATTACATGATTTAAAATATGACTATGTTACAGCACTACATAGTTGCCCCCATTACATATATGATTTAATAGATGACAATGTTACATCACTTCATAGTTGCCAGAGGTAAGTTACTCCATGGTGGCCTACATTACATTGCTTCTCAGCTGCCAGTGTTAAATCAATTCACAACTGTCAATGTTAAGTTCCTTTACGACGGCCAATGCTAAATCACTTCTCAGTTGCAATTACTAGATCCCTCTAGGTCTGCCAGAGCCACATCATTTCACTGTTGAAAATGCTAGTACATTTCGCGGCTACCAGTGCTATATCACTTCACTGCTCTCTAGTGTCTATGCTCAATGCTACACAACTTCATGGCCGCCAGTGCTTCATCATCCAGATCACTTCATGGCTGCTAATGCTATATCACTTACTGCTTCTAATGCTAGATCACTTATTAGCAGCCAGTGCTTCATCACTTCACTGCTGCAACGGCTTCATCACTTCATGTCTGCAAGGTACTCCGACTCCCCCTTCAGCTCTGCTGTCTTTTCTGATCGTCTCGCTTCGCCCGTATACCAAATAAATTTTATTAACGTCTTCATCAGCTATTAACTTGGCATTTGGTTACAAATTAAGCATACCACAAATTTAAGAAGCTTCTGTTTGACAAAATGGGACTGTTTTATTTCACAAACTATTGCGAAATAGGTTTATTCTACTGCAAACATCAAAGGATATCAAAAACAGTTGCTCTACGTACTTACACTTCAAGCCTCAATATTTTTGGGGATTTGTTGCGTATAAAAGTTTTACATAGAAGTAGCTATGTACAAGTTTGCCAGTCATTATTGAATGCAATAGAATTAAGCCGAATAGTTAACCAAAGTATGAAAAAGTAATGGAAGAACATATCAAAAAGCGTCTGCGGTATCGTGCAGTCAGGCCCAATTGCGGGACCGAAATCTGTTTAGGGGCCAGTGTCCAGTGAATGCACGGCGTGGTCTAAGGGCATAGGTATAATTGAGTAGTCCAGCACTGTTAGAAAGAATATGATCAGATAAAAACTGCACTTTCTTCGAAACAAACCTATCTTATCGAAGCTGATACTGATGTGAATCAAGTATTTTCGACTAACTTAGAAAATTCTGTGCACTAAAAGTTTTTCTCACAAGCGGGAGTTATTGTTGATGGGGTCCAGTTGAAACGTGAATCTACGAAAGATAGGCTGCTATTTTTGATATTTTTTTTTTAATTGGTTTAGCTGTAACATATAATGCCCATTATTGTGCATGTATTTAGCGCTGTTTGTCAGAAGCCAAAGCCTACTGACCGGTAGTGAAGGTTCTGAAAAAATTAGTATCAATTCAATCCCCTTCTCAAACTCGACGTGCCGGTTATCCGTAGTAAATGTATTCCGTGGATGAAAACAAACCTGACAAATCGAACCCACATTATTTATGTAAGAGTGTCAAAGGGGCAGTCCATACTCAGTGAAGTCCCACAAGATACGCTGCTTTTCTAAATCTCTGACTCATTATGATCAAAGACATGAGCACAAACGCAAACTTGCCCTTGCCTTTTTGTTTCCTGATGATACATGAATATAAGTTGTGGTACAGTCACCAGCAGAGGTACACACTGCCCAAAAGATTGATCTACAATCTTTCGCTGCTCATCGGACATCATGACTTTCAATAATTCAAAATCGAATTATAACAATACTATCACTACTTTTCTCTTATTGCATCAATCTAAGAAACGAGTAATGGGAGCAAACTCGGATGAAGATTTTTTTAGAGACCTTAGAGTGTTCGTCAGTTCAGTCGATGTTTTCTGCCCGGCAATGGTTTGTTTCGGTCTGTAATTTATGACCGGGATCAGCTTTCGGTCGTGTTCGTCTGCGGACTTTTTAAGCCAGCTGTTAATGGCCTTCTGATGACTTTTTTTCCCAGTGCTTCGGCCTTCCCAGGGTTGTCTACTGCTTCATTTGGATTGCACTCTCTGTCAGTAGAGGCCCAAACGTGAAGTTTTAACAATAAAAGAAACTAGCTGGAAACTGGAGAAATTCAACGCAACAAAAGCAATGATCTCCAGTGATATATATCATGCCTGTGTCACCTTAATTTTTCCCTATAAATACTGAAGGAACCTGAGGTAATTCTACAAAAAAAAATTGCTTTAATTATGTTTATGATGCCTGGGATCCGTATCATGCATACGAAAGGTGACGTGAATCTACCTCAGCTATCCGAGCAGTAGCAGCATAAATTTGAACTTGACTCTTTCTCCTATTGATCCCTCCCCAGGTCGTATCCAGGATTTCTAAAGGAGGCCCTAGTCCCCTCCCCCCCATCCTATCTAATACTGGTGAAAGCGTGACGGTCCTACCAACTAACTAGCTAAAAGAGGGACCAACAGAATAATAATATAGATAAAATTTGAGGCATGAAATAAATAAATAATCACGGGTGACTTGTCCAACCTACCATCGCATGCCTCGTAATCATATAAGTTTCGATTTCTTGTAACATTTCGAATATGACGGCACATCTTATTATTATTAATTTTATTATTAAAGCTTCACGCACGGGCCACCACGGACATGTAGTACGATCCAAATGAAGCACATTGCAACACCGGGAAGCCCGAATCGCTGCTAAAGGAAACCCAACAAAAAGCCATTAACAGCTGTCTTAAACGCCTGCTGGCCAACACGACCGAAAGCCGATGCCGGCAATGAATTCCAAACTCCAACAGACCAGGGCACGAAGCACTGACCGAACTGATGAGTTTGACATCTAACCTCCTCCAACGTGAAAGTGTGCGCATCGACCGCAGCACGTGTTTCTCTCCTAAACACCTTAATTAAGTGCAGGGACAGACGAACACAACCAATGCCTCTGGATGCCCATATTGCCGACGTTGAGTATTGATATTGCGTGGTCGACCCTATCAAATGCTATAGCAATATCTAAATAAATTACATTCGCATTTATGCGTTGTCAAAAAGAATTTAGAATATCATAATGCTCTACCAATTGAGAAGTAGCTGGTCGCCTATGTCGGAAGCCATGTTGATTTGATGCAGGTACATTATTGCACAAAGTTTTCCTGAGCACTTTCGAACGTGTTAGCGAAGTAGCTGGTAATGGATACAGGTCTAGCATTGAATCATTGACTGGATTCCTTCTAAGTTCATACCAACGTTACGTATAAATTTAGGTATTGATTGGAATTACCACTTGATCTGTTACCCCTCCAGCTTGCACCACTTACAGTAGAGCAGACAAGAGATGCTTAGCGTACACATCTTTAGACTTTTTGCAGGCACAGCATCGAATTCCGCTGCCATTACCGCTGAGTTTGTCGATGCATAGAGCAGTAGGGTGCCCTCCGTCTCTTTATCTTGTAGTATTAATAACACATTTTGTTGGTCAATAGTCTTTCACCATTTGAAATATTTTTTATCAAGTCGATGATATTGACGTTGAGAGCCTCAGAGAAGCTATAGCACGAACTTACTCCTACTCCGCCGAGTGCCAACTTTGCCTTATGCTTCAAATAATTAGGTTCCTAGGAGGCTTTTGGTTTTGGACCGTCGGTTTGGGGTAAGCTGCTTATAGGCTGCTCAATCAGCAACTAAGATATTTAGCTGAAAAACTTGAGTAAAGCTAATTTAAGGACATCCTCCAAGGAGTTTATGATTTTACCAGAGTTTGCTGTTTCTTTGTTTATCAGTCGCATTACTCAGAAAAAAAAGCATTTTCATGAAATGCACAGTCTGTGTTGGGTATGCTGCCCGGAACGCATGATGTACTTTTGGCGATAATACATCCGGGTGTTTCTCTCTTAGTCTGCCTGTACATATATCTCGTGTCTGTTCGTACCATAACTCAAAAAGGTAGCAACAGATATTCATGAAATATAATGGAGATTTTGGGAGTGTCTAAAGAACAGATGCTTAAATTTTAGTAATGCGTCAGTCGGTTTGTCTGTCTATCAGCCATTTCGTCTGTTGACAGCATGACTCAGAACAGGATAGACGAATCTTTATGAAATTTACTGGAGCTGTGAACAATGACACGACTAAATAAATAAACTTTATTGATGATCCGTCTGACGATATGTCATTTTGTCATCCTGTCTTACATATCTAATGTCTGGTAGCAATTTATCTAAAATATTTATGAATGAATTTTCATGAAATTTACAGGAAATCTAAGGAATCATCACGGAGAATAGATGATTAAATACTAATGAAGTTTTGCCTCTCCCTCTGTCTCTTATTCTTCCTGTTTGTGTGCTGTTAACCTATATGAAATTTACAGGAATAGTCAAGAACATAACAAGAAGCAGTTGATAAATTTTGATGACCCCTCAGTTTGTGTGTCTTTTCTTCCAGTTGCCTTAGGCTTTGTGGCAGAGGTTTGCTTTCTCTGTGAGCAGTTCTACTTCAGTGATTGTTTTTTAACCCGATTTAATCAACCTTTTTTGAATCAAACAACCCTGTTTCTATCAACAATAAATACAGCTCACGATTACCATAGAGAGCATTGTATAGACCCCAAAGTTATTTTTACATGTCACAAACTAAAGTTAAGAAATGACCAATTGAGTGATATAAGCAAAAAATAGAATTTGAAGCAAGATAAAAGGTATTTTACAAAAAAATTATGTAAAATTTTAAAATCAAATATGATAAATTATTTGACGCGTGCAAATTTTTGTATGGACATAGTGCAACTGAATTACTGAATTGTACACTTGAAAAAATTGAGTATGACATGAAAAAGTTGAATTCCACATATAAGAAATTTCAGCTTTTTAACTATGGCGAAATCAGGTTCACTGTTGATAAGTCTCATTTCTTGTTGTGAAACTTATATCTGTTTAGTTAAGTTTTATTTTTCCAACTGTTATTCATTTCTTCGATCTGACTTGTTTTATCATAGTGAATTCTTCGTGTGGTTAAGTTCGAATTTCTCTAAGTTAAATTGAATTTCGTTGAGCACAGTGAGTGCTGGTAGAGAAATGGAATGTCATATCGCTGAACTGATTTCCAATTTTGCAAACTAAATTTTGTTTGTTGAATTTGAACTACCGCTTCTGATAAAAAAATAATTCTTAAAATGGGTTGGTAACTGTGTTGTTATTAGGTTGGAAACCATTGCTTGCCTCTTTTTTACATTTACAATGTATTGTATTTTTCAATTATAGAATTTATTTTTTAAATTATAATTTCATAGCATTTTGAGTCTATTTGCCTTCTTGTCGACTGCTCTTTGTGAATTCCTGTGTATTTTCAGCTCGTAAAAATGATATGTCATGTGGTTAAAACATGAGCATTTTCGACATCTTCTATTTGCTCTCGACCAAGGTTCTAAGGCCACAAAAGCTGCTCATAATATTTGCGCTGTGTATGAAGAGGATGCCATCGCTGAAAGGATCGAGCACTCGTTACTTGTATGGCAAGATCAAAAATGGGAATTTTGACGTCAAAGACTCTCCTCGTCCTGGTCGTCCAGTTGAGATCAATGAGGAACGATTAAACCATCTTCTGCACGAAAAGCCTCAGGAGACGATAAGGGAGCAGGGAGATAAAACAAAATGCTCCCACAATGCTGAACTACAGCATCTTCACTCGATGGGAAAGGTTCAGAAGTATGGATCATGGGTTCTACATGCTTTAAGCGGCAGCAACAAAATATCAACAAGCCAAAACCTCCGTCAGTTTGCTCGTTCCTCGCCACTCAGATCATGAACAAGAGCAACGATTTTTTTTACAGAATCGTTGCTGGACACAAGATAAAGTGCCTATACATCAATGTGAAACAGCGTAAGGTATGCCTTAGCCCGGTAAACAAGAGACGCCGCGCGTGAAACAAGATATTCATCCTCGTAAAAAATGTGTGCATGGTCGGACTGGGAGGAAATTATTCATTAGGAATTGCTTGAACGAAATCAAATGGTCAAAGCTAAATTCCATGCTCAACAGATGGGCCGACTAAACATGGCTATGCCAGAGAAAAGATTTAACAGTTAGCAGGGGATTTTTTGCAGCACGACAATGCTCACCCTCGTACACACAGAAAAATGGTTGTTTGCCCTTAAGCAAAATTATTTAACTGTAAACTACCTTGTCGCTTGAATTTACGTCAATACACATTGTAGTTTGTGATGAAAAACAGTGTCTTTTACGATTAATTATTATTGCTTTGTAGCTAAAATATGACTTCGTTAGTGATAAGAAACCGGGTGTTTTTTTTATCGTGTGTATCGTGCGTGTATCACCAACATGACTGAAAGCCATTCAAACGCATAACTGGAAAGTCCTTCCACACCCACTCTGCTGTCCCGATTCTATGGCAAATGATTTACACCTCTTTCAGCCTCTTATAAATGCTATGCGCGAAATTTTGCTTAATTAACGCTGCTGCAGAATTGAAGGCCAGATGGAATGAGTTTTTCCGAGTCAAAACCGTGTAGTTTTTTCCAATGAGGTATTGAAATTCTTGTAGAATGTTCGGAGCAAGCTGTAAAAAGCACCGAAAATATGTTGATTAGTTAGTTGTTATTTTTGTTGAACCTTTCAACAACATTTAAATAAGAAAAAGCGGCAAGAACTGAGTTTCTAACCTAATATAATACCATGGATTACAACCGCCATAATAAAACGTTCTCCGTTCATGGTCTTCCAGGAATATCTACTAGCAATTGGGAGACATAACATCCAACCTTATCTTGATTACCATGATGATTCTTAGGACGAGATCCAGGTTATTATTATTTTCCAGAATTCACCCCCCCCCCCACGGACAGGCAGCATAGCCCAAATTTAGCTTTTTGCAACACCGGGAACCCCGAAACGCTGCTAAAGGAATCCAACAAAAGGCAATTAACAGCTGACTTAAACGCCTGCAGGCCAACACTGCCGAAAGGCGATGCCGGCAATGAGCTTCAAACCCAAACAGACCAGGGTTTCGGAGCACCGACCGAACTGATTAGTTCGGCACCTAACATTCTCCAATGTGAAAGAATCTGCGCCGACCGCAGCACGTCTGATTCTCCTAGAGACTTTGAGGGCAGGGGCAGAAGAATACAACCCATGTCTGTCATTATTGTACACTATATGAAACAGAGAGAGTTCGGCCACGCCTCTCCTGTGGGACAGGTTCACCAGATCGTTATCCGCTCACAGCCTGCTCCCCGAACTAACAAGTCGGCCCATCAGATGTAAGTGACTGTCAGCAGCTGAAGCCCAGACTGGTGAGCAATACTGTAATATAGGCAGCCTAAAAGCATCTACGGACAACCTCAATGTCACCAAACACAGAGTTCACCTTACTCAGGAACCCAATCTTACTGGAAGCGCGTGAAGCCAGTCGTCTAATATACGGCTCAAACGTGAGTTTCTTATCAAAAACATAAAAAAGAATAGTAGTGTATAATGTACTGAGATACACGTTTTGTGGTCGACTGCAGCCGTACCCTACCCTCGCGCGTGGGTCCGATTTAGAACGGCCAATGCACTTCCGATATAGCGGGGGTCAGGGGGAGGGGGCGAACCGGAAGTGGGCGGGGCCTGGGAAACCGCAAGTAGGCGACAGCCAGGAACAGCTGCAGTCGACCTCAAAATGTGTATCTCAGTACATGATACACTACTAAGAGTCTCCAAGGAGCTAGACTCCTGAAGCAAAGTGTCATCTATCCCCAGATGTGGATGCTGCGGCACAAGAGTCCGAGACAGAGTGATAATAATAGACTTGGTTTTACTGGCATTGAGCTCCATACTCCAGGCCAAGTACCATGAAATAATGCGTGATAAATCCCTATTCAGAGACTGGGCGACAGCATTACGTATGCAGGGAGCAGGTATCACTGCTACCAAAGGGGATTCGTCGGCATAGTCGATCATCGTGTTCTCCAGTGAAAAATAAACATGTCACTAGTATGCAAAATGAATAACAGCGGGCCAAACACGCTGCTCTGAGAGACGCCAGTCTCCACCGCCTCTGAGGCACTCAGAACGCCGTGAATATTCACACTCTGCGTTGGTTAAAAAACAAAATCGCGAATGATTGACAAAACCCTTCTACCTGCACTAAACGATTTACAATAAGCTTGTATAATAGACTCCTGTGGTTGAACCTGTCAAACGCCGGGCTTAAGTCAAACTGTGCAAGGTGTCCCTCAGACCCACAATCCAGGGCAGACTGTAAATGATGTGACACCGACAACAATGCGTCAAAACAACCCAAACCAGTTTTGTATGCAAACTGACCAGCATGCACTAAACCTATTACCTCAGCAAAATGACAAAGCTGACAAGTGATCAATTTCTCGAACACCTTCGATAAAATGGACCTTGGCGGAATGGGCTGGTAGTTGGCGACGTGGGGCGATGCTGGACCCTTCGGAAGTCGTGATATTATTCACGACGCCCATCTTGTGTAGATGTGATGCTATATCCCGTGACTAGAAGAGGGTTATCAGCGGGTAAACTCCACGTTGCTAATAGCTGCATACACGCAGCTGGTTTGTCTGGCACATCAGTATGTATCTTCCGGTTAGTGAACTTCTCGATATATATAATTGCATCGGTTCAATTATGCTGCGGAGCGCGAATGTCTTTTAATAGTGTTCTTACAAAATAAGTGAAACTTTGGTAATCAATATTTCGGCATACACAGGAACTTCTACTTCGGCGATTGGTCAACCGTAGCAGAGAGCCCAATGGCAGGCTTCAGGCAGCCACGCCGAGCCTTGTTACTAAGCGCATTGGTTCACTGCGCTTTGGCACTGAGGAGCGGAGCAAAGACAGAGCCGGTAGCGGAAAGGAACGACTTCCAGCCGCTACCAGCAGCGGGGTGGAATGGCTTCCAGGCGCTACTAGCAACAGGGTGGAACGACTTTCAAACCTTCCCGGCAGCGGGGAGGAATGACTTTCAGATCTTTCCGGTAGCGGTGAGGAGTGACTTCCCGACAGCGGGGAGGAACGACTTCCAAACTGTCCCGAAAGCACAGAGAAATCACGTACCTGCGTTTCCTGAAGTTATAAGAAACTACTTTGGGACCTCTTCAGAGACACCAAGAAATGTCTTCCAGACTTTTAATTTCCATCCAAGAATGCAACACTACTTCGTGAGCTTTCCGGGTGCACAGAGGTACGATTCCCAGGTTTCCCCGGTAGACACCACGGAAAAGGAAAGTAGTGACAGTGAGTCGGTCCCAGAAGAAGAGCTACAGCGTCAAGAAGAGACAGACGGTGATCCGTGCAAGAAGACGTTCCTGGACTTCAGCAATGCAGATGCAGTTCACTACCTCAGGTAATTATGAGTGAAACAGAGAGGTGGGTAAGCACCTTGTCGACAAATAGCTTTTAGATATTCTTCAGCTGTAAGGTATAGTTATGCCTGCGGTATGCAAGCTAATACGTGTGGCAGTGTTGGGCAAAGTATCCGATGACTCAGCCAGAAAGTTTCAATAATCATAGTTGAGAATGTTGTAATAGATTTGATTAAAAGTGGCTTCAAGTAGAAAATAATCGTTAGTGGTATTCCAATCAAAACCAGAAAAAATAATTGTGAGTGGTATTCTACACACGTGCGATGACGGGATGATTTCCTTTCCATAATTTGGGAAGACTGCAATCAGAGTCCCGCATGTTCGGCCAGGAGTAGGTTTGCTCGTGCAATCGGAAGAATATCTGCAGGGTTCTAATTCTCACAATAAATAATTATAATAATATTCAATGAGGATAGTTTGCACGGACAAATCTGATACAGAAATTATTATGATTAAAAATTCATACTTATTTTCGTTACGGTATTTTATTTTATTTGTTACAACTTGAATAAAATTTGACTTACTGCTTGTCGGCTACAGCTGTGACTGTTTTTTTTTTGCGTATTTTTCATTTCATATTAATATCAAGTTTCTGAGAATTTACCATGACCGCTCTTTCTCACCAAAAGTCTGCCTCATCCACTGCCACGCTGTCATGTAAGGTGTCGCGTCTATCATGGTGTCCTTTCGTTTATATGAAGTTAGCTACCAGGTTTTGTATGCTAAATAGCTGTAGATTGCACAAAATAATGCCAAACTTTGCGTAGTATATTTGTCTAAATGCATTCCAACATCCCAAGACCCGATACGCCAGAAACATTAGCAGCACAATCTACAATATCTCCACTTGACTGGAATACAGGACGTTCAGGTTCCATAGTTTAGAGGAGTAATATGAAGACGTCTGCTGAACAAGGGAAACAGGAACGTCAACAAGTTATGAGGAATTTGTATATGAACAGCAGTTAACTATACAAATCTGCTTTTAGTCTCAGCACTAGCATAAATCGAATAATGTTACAAGTGACACCTAGAGAGACCAGAGATTCTTCAATGACTATTGCGTATTGTGCATTCTCAATGGTTCTATTGAATTATTCTCTTGAAACAACGTTCGATATTTAGTGCAGTGATGCGCCAGGGTTCTTCTAAGAGATGCAATCAAGAAATACCAAGGCGCTGCTATTGACAACGATGTGAGATGCAGATTGCAACATCTGTACCTAGTGGTTATGCTATATTGGCAAGTATCGCTTCAAGAAAGCGGGTATGCATAGAAATATGCATAAGAATCATCCTCAATAATAGGTGAGATTCCACTCAAAGTTACTGTTCGAAGCCGTGGACCTATCATTACCATAATGGTCTCACTATGTTACGTAATCTTCACCCTTTTGCTGCCAATAAACATCGGTGATCGCACCTAAAATTTGTTGCCTATGGAGAACAACTCTATGATTACTATCACTATGTTACGTAATCTTCACCCTTTTACAGCCAATAAACATCGGTGATCGCACCTAAAATTTGTTGCCTATGTAGAACAACTCTATGATTACTATACCTCTACGATTAATATACCTCTTTTGGTGGAAATACGTGTAGAGAGTCTGCGGACATCGGCCCCGCCCATCATTTTGAATAATCTGAATTTTAAACGTGTCATCTGGGTAACTGTATAATAATAATAATCTTTATTAAGTACTCATAGACATTACAAAATAGGAATGAAATATGGTACACAGAAGAATGTTTCTTATTTCTAGGTTACGCACAGAGCATGTCGCAGTGATCTTACATATTAGACATCATTACGCCCCATTGCTAGTATTCCACCCGTCGGATATGTATCATGCTCTCATGTTCAGCAGGTATTCGCTTTGCCTTCTGTTTTCCGTAAAGCCATCAGTTCGTTTCGCTAAAATGTCCTTTATGGCTGCATCATTAGCAGGGCAGCATATTATTGACGTTCTGCCAAAAAGTACTGGAAATACATGCATTTTCCATCTCAACTCAGCCTGTCAAAACTGTCCCCGCACTGCCGATGTGCGAAGTGAAGCCGCAGTAATTCACCAAACGCATTGATTATCAGGAACCAGTAAGCATTCTACGTTTAGCCGTCGTGAACTGTCATGAATGACAACACGATCAGCTTGGCGATTTGGTACAATACTTATCCTGCTCACATATGAAGGTAGACAGACCAATTGCATCCATGAATAATTTCCCGTGACAGCTTGGTCATGAACAGCGTTCTCGAAATTAAGAACAACTGAAGCATAGCGTCCCAAGCAGGTAGAAGAGCTAAAGGCTCATTCAGTGTTGCATATCTTACGGTGCTTCTGAATGAATTTTTGTGATGAAAAAAAGCGGCGATTTAGGGAAAATTGTTCATTTACCTACTAAAATTAATTGAAGGCTGGCCGCCACCTATCAGCTGTGTTTATCCTTCTTTCATTTGCTGGAAATATTTTTCTGCAATGTAGTCCATTCACAATCAATATACAAGATTTTGTCATCACGTAACTCAGTAGCCTCGTGTTCATATGCTGTCTTAAAGAACCGTGTTATCAAATTTAAATAGCCTCGTTAATAGAGTCGACGGTCCAATGTCACAGATGCCCAAGAGAGTGCACGGCTGCGCTCGGTGAAGGCGGTGGTGGAGTGTGTAATTCTACGATGGTTGTAATTGGCACCCAGGTGTATCACGAGGTGAGTCGGCACCCATGTGTACCACGAGGTGAGCCAGAACCCAGCCGTACCACGAGTTGAGTCGGCACCCAGGTGTACAACGAGGTGAGTCGGCACCCAGGTGTACAACGAGGTGAGTCGGCACCCAGGTGTACCACGAGGTGAGTCGAAACTCAGGTACCACGAAGGGAGTCCTGGGTGCGTCAGGAAAGACGCATCACCACTTTCACGGGTCCCGCTAGTCAATTAGAGTTCTGGAAAATTCAAAATCGCAGTTATATTTTTTATTACGTTACAAACTTTTCCATTAGTTTTATTCATAAAAGCTTGCCACTGTTGAGCCTCTCAACAGCAGAATGCTTTTCTTGGGTAGCAAAATTCCATGAGTAACATAGCATCCAATTCGGCACTGTCGGATGCTATCTCTGCATGTGAAGAATGTTTTCCAACTGGAAGTATTTTAATATGTCGCATTAAGGAACATGAGAATTCAAAATGTCTAAGTCATTTAATTCTAAAATTATTTCTTTCCAATTTGCGAATGCCCTACTCGACGCGACCTCATTTAGCTCGTGTAAGATCATACAGGTTTTTGTGTATTCTTGCAAAAACCATAGCCAAAAGGATGGACCATAGTCTCTAATCCATTGGGTTGAGGTCGGGTGAGGATAAGGGCCACAAAAGACTTTATCAATAGGAAAGCAAATTTCGAATGTACCACTTGGGTTCTTGTGTGTGCGAAGCTCCATTGAAAGGTCCGCATGCTGTTTTTGGAGTACTGTTGGACTTCGACGAGCATCGGGCCATTATTGTTATCACGAAACTCCTGGTGTTATTTTTTCTACTTTTCAGCTATGAAAACAACCAGTCCCAGCTTTGTGTTTCGCTTACTGCTATGTTGTTGGTTGCCATCGTCAGGGTCCACCATTGCCAGCTTGGGGAGGAGGCTCCAGAGAGAGCCTAGGTATAGAGGGGGGAGAAAGTAGAAGAGGGAAGAAAGGGAGGAAACGCGCAGCTCCAAGCGGGTCCAGCCAGAGGCTGCTCACCGATAGATCAGTCGGGTGACTAGAACACGAGAAAAGGTGACGAAC
The DNA here is from genome assembly GCA_001587735.2 of Parhyale hawaiensis. Lineage (NCBI taxonomy): Eukaryota > Metazoa > Arthropoda > Malacostraca > Amphipoda > Hyalidae > Parhyale > Parhyale hawaiensis. The sequence continues at coordinate 3,746,703 of LQNS02001155.1, forward strand.
AGACAGTTCGTCCTGTCTTCACAGTTGACAGGAGGGATCATCGGTCCGTCCCACTCGGAACTTAAAATCCTCTACGACCGAACAGTACCCAGAGCGTAGCTGGGAGAGGGTAGTTCGGTAAGATCTGGGGAGTAGAGACTTCTCGGCACAGAGAGGCGGGCAGTGATAGCCCAAAACCCTGCTGGGATGATATTCAGCTGCTGCAGTTGCAACAGCGGAGGTGTGTAATGCACGCAGGGCAGTGTGATACTACTTGGGAGTGAGAATCCCATTTGTAAGAAGGGGAGCGATGTCAGTTTCAAACTTTGATTGGAGAGTGTGCTGAATACGGCGAGGGCCAGAGGGACGGTGATAGTGCCGTGGATAGGATGATGTACACGCGATGTGCTGAGGACATACTGTTTTATGTCGGATACTCCATTTCTGAAGCGCCTTCGGGCTGTATTTGAGGCCATGGTTGCTCACGTTGAATAGGACATCGGAAAATGGAAAAATCTAGAATTAAGCGACTTAGAAGATTTTTGAGCTCTCGTTTTCCTCTTCCCACAGGGTAGGCACTATAACTTGTTATGCAGCCTCTTCATTGATCAGCCGATCAAGCTTTCGTTACTAAATTCCTTACTACGATGCCCTGGTGTTGAAGTGGCACGCAGTAAATGCGCATTGGCCTCATTCTTTTCGGCATCCAAACAGGGAGACCAAAGCAAAAAAAAAAAAAAAAAAAAAAAAACGAACTACATGAATTGGCAGACGTTTAACGTCAACTATACCTAGCTAGCGATTTCCATCTCAAAGGCAATATTGTAGTAAAATTTATATTATACTAAAAGTCTGTGAACCTTGCTTGTTTATTTATTTGTGTCGTGCTTGTTTAACACGTACAGCTTCTTCACTTTTAAAGGGGGAAGAATTCAAGCCCCAGGGGTGCACATGGATGTATGCCCTGGGATGTTTTAGAGTCCGCCATCCCTGTCATCGTCAAGGAGATTCTATAGAGAGGAGCGCACCCTCTCTATTTATCTTACGGGAGCGTTGCGAGTAAACTTTTCCCTTAAACTGGCTGAGTGGCTTATCCAATCGGAGAGCGGCATTGCCTGACACAGCCAATATAGGAAGGAGTCATGAGCTCAATTTTTTATAGCCATTAACCATCGATGAAATTCCGAGCGGATGGAAGTAAGTAAAGGAAACTTGTATCCTGTATACCATCTGATGAAGAAAGTAACAGGGTGAGCACTGGGATATAAATTTTCAGTCACGATTGTCTTTGCAAAAATAGTGAAGAACTGCCTGTCTGTATCTTCCTTAATTATATGTGCTGACCACTGCCAGTTCAGCCACTATAAGGACTCCAAACGCCAGCTTCGATCACGCGACAAAGCCATGTGTTTACTCGCCAGAGAGTGCTTGGGCTTGCTCCTCCCATTAGAAGCTCCTTGGTCATTTTTCAGGAGTCAGATCAAGACGGATATTTATGGAGCCTGGTAACGTGGATACCGACTCCTTTATAGCTACATTGAGTGCAGGGCTCAATTGAAGCTTTATTCGTGGCCAGTATCAGTAGCTTAACGGATTTTTTATTTGTGTTTTCTTTATACTGTAGACAGAAATTCGAGGGTTGAAGATCTACTTCGATTCTATCTATGATACGGTAGTTCCTAAGCCCTACTGCATGAATGGGCACGTTAAATTCGAAATGGTTCGGGAAATACAACTGGAATACGTAATATATAAATTGACGATGCTTACATCCTGGGCGTTGAATATTCTGGGAAGAAGTTGACGGCCGAATAGGATGTGGTCTATGACCAGCTAAATAACACCTGTTTTTTTCGGGAAAGCAAAGTCGATCTTCATGACGATCCAACGGGTCTCGGGCCGTCTAGTATAATCTAAAAATTACTTCTCAAGTCAACTCTGAAGGAGCGCATCATCTCTAGTGGAGATAATTTAGTCGAAGAAAGAAGACTGCGGAGACTGGATCAACTGGAATCGTTATGCAGTGACGCATTAAGCCTACTGGTGTTCAGTATTAGAAACTACATTACAAAAATTGAAAATATGCAAAGCTTTTCAGTGAACGGCATCAATTGATGTGTCACAGCTGCAGTCGTGTTACGCCAAGCCAAGAATGCGTGACTTGTTGAGACGTATCGTATTGATTCGCCACTATGAATTCTACTTGGGGTGTTACCCTCAACTTTCAACTCGATTTACAATGTCTAGTCCGGACATGTCAAGCCTGTAGAGCTTTCTTTTACCAGCCAACACATTACTGCTTTTAACGAACCAGTTGCTGGCAACTTTACAGTGTCCTGCAGGCACCGACCTCCTTGGGGAAAATAACTTACCAACAATCGCTAATTGGAAAATTGAAGCAACGGAATTAGTTACATCAGAGCCCCTGAAAATTCAACTGAGGAGGCCAAGAGGACGATTTGACGTCCATACACCCTGTAAACGGTCCACAGACATCGACAAGTGAGCGAGTAACGTCGATATAAGAAAATGACGACTAATGAGTCGTTCAATTTTTAACGCCATTCAGGACTAGTTTTTAGATCAGTTCCCACAAATAATGTAAATAATACACATTCCAGTCATTGGAAAAGCAGCTCATTAAGCTATGTATGTTGATGCATCGTCCAAAACCTATCGTACAACCTAATTTATAAAATCATGGCGTACAGCCCTCACTGGTTCAAACGGCTGCTTGTAGCCCAGTCTAGCAGCCCTGAACCACGCGAGTGCGACTTCTACTGCAGTTCAGTAGCGTTGTAGTCATGGAGGTTTAATGGAAGAAAGGCGCACGGCCACATTTCGTCTTACTGGCCAGGGATTCTTTGTGTGTTCTTCGATGGCTTCTACCATCCCTCCAATCACAGGCAACTAGCCATCCCTCCCTTCAATCACAGGCTACCAGTCTTTTATTCAACCAGTTAGTATGTCAGCCAGGCCTCAGTTTTGCCGGACCATTCGGTTTCCTATCTCTACAGCCGTCGCTACTTTCTTCTATTAAAGCTCTTGCAGTGCAGTGCTTTGGACGACGCCCAAATGCCTTATGGAGCACTTGCAAGAGTGTAGCAAAGTTCAATATCTTTTCCAAAAGACTTTACACACATCAGTTTTTTTCTGAATTGAACTATAAGGTGGAACGTTTATGTCTTGTTACAGACATTTACAACATATGATATAAGAGAAAATGAAAACTTCGCGTAGACGAAAATAGTCGACCCAACTGTGAAGAGTTGCACTGCACTGACCTTGCGTGAGAGGGTTGATTAATGGGTGAATTAATGGCAAGAGGATGTAGCGGTTAACTAACGAATTTGTTCATGAATGATGAGCATTATGCCTTAGCTCAACGATTCCGGTCGCTCTTCAAACTAGAGAAACTGTTCGACATTTCTTTTAAATAAAACTTTCTGGAAAAGCTTAACTATTTGAACTGGCGATTCCCGATTCTTTTACAAAATTAGTCAAAAAACTTAAAGGTATTGAATCGCTACATGTGAAATGAGTGCTCTTGTGTCAAGGCCTTGGCACCAAACTGTGACGGCACATTAACACCAATTGAAATCTAGGTGATAAATCTCACGTTGCTTCGCTTCTAAGGTCTTCCAAAATATCTCTAGCATAGGGGGTATATTTATCTCTCGCAGACAACCGGGGATCCGGCCAGGTACGCTGGGATATAGACACACTTGTTGAACACAACACTTGTATTTGTAGACTCTCTACTACAGATATCACTGTCAGAAGGTTATGGCAAGCGGTAGGCAGGCTTGCTGCGCGCTTATGGCTATAGAGATTATGGACGAGGACCAGACTATATCACAGTCCGACCACTATTAGACATATCGTACTGAGGGGACTAGACTATAACACAGCTACATCGTACTGAGGAGACCAGACACCAACACAGTCTGATCTCTAATGGCTTTCTTGCTGAGGAGACCGGACACCAACACAGTCTGATCGCTAATGGCTATCTTTCTGAGGAGACCGGACACCAATACAGTCTGATCTCTAATGGGTTTCTACTCTTAGGCGGGCGCGGCTTATACAGCTTCGTATGGGCGTGACACATCTTTGACCGACACACACTCCTGAATAAGGCCATTTTCATAGATTTGTCCAAGTTTGACATCTCTTGAGTAGAAAATTCCTTTCCTGTCCATCGAAGTATTCAGTTGCTAAACAGAAGTACGGTATTAATTTACCCATACAGCTCTCGTCAGTGTGCCTGGCTGCAGTCCATGCAGGAGTGTTGACTGCTGATGAGGAGAAGGACGTTTCTTTCATCGTTCAGACCACATCGACGATCCAATTTGTCGGCACCTTCCGGAACGGCGTGATGTCCAAGTCTGCAACAGCAAGGTGAGTTAAATGCTGGCCATTTTATAAATTGAAGGACTTTCCGTGGTGAGAACTGCTGTGTAATTACATTTCATATACTGTGCGTTGCATAGAAATTTAGAAAATGCTGCAGACGCATGCATCTTCGTAAGTGTAGGAGTGTTTGAATATAAATGTATTGCAATGCGACCTACTCTATTGAGCCAAATACTGTAGTCTACCGATGCATGAGCTATTAAACTAAGATTATGTTTTTGCAGAGTTCTGTGTGTTTCCAGTCATTTTCTCTGGTATGTGTAAAAACTGGATTCGTGTAACAGTGGCATTAAGAAGGTTAATTTTTTCTAGAAGGTGGAAATGCAAGTACAATTATACAAACTTTGTAAACTCTGGAAAGGATGATGTATAATTATGTTACGCACGAACGATGGATTTGGACAATCGATCGATCGCGCTGCGCAAACGGTGGATGTTGTGGGTATTAATCGAATGCGCACCCATCGATCGATTGTTTTGCGCGGACGATCAATGTTTTTCTTCAACTTTCCCCGTTTTTCTGAGTATGTTGCATCATATTTAATTCGTTTCAACTATACATAATAACATGTGCATTTATTAATTAGGTTAGGTTAGGCGTTTGAACGGTCGATCGTTTGCGTAGCGCGATCGATCGCACCCAACATATACACACCTGATTGCCAATTGCAGTGAGTAAAAAAGTGGATGCTAGGTCGGAAGAAGTATTTTTTTTTGTAAAAACTGCAGTGGAAGTCCCGCTCACATCTGTGAATCCATCTATTTAAAAATATAAAACTGTTACATTTACCCTATTATATTGCATACATTCTTTTGCTGCGTTTAGAGTCAAATAATCCAGAAAAATTTTTTATAGGTACATTACTTCCTTGGAGACAAATGAAGCATCTTCTATAAATCTTTTATGAAACCAGGTTTTAACTGGCGAGGTTGACGAAAGGTAGAAACAGCAAGCAAACCCAGTCCCAGGACGTATGTCTGTCAACAAGCATCGCCAAAGATATAATAGTTTTGCTCAGAGGTAAATCTATAGAGTTGACAAGAAACTTGAAGCGGATACAGATGATTCATAATCACGCGGAAACAATGAATTCGAGAAAAACTCTGAAGAGTATTGGCATATTGTGATATGGGTGTGCCTTTTCTTATATACTCTCTCATGGTAGAATACTGCTCTTTCTTTTGTTATATAAATAAAGTTTCCCACAAGTGAGAGCTTTGGTTTTTCGTTCATTTTGATAGAAAACTGTTGGTTTCTTATGCTCCCTTCTAGATCTTCTTTTAACGAAGATTGGCTTGAAACAAATCGCATGTACCTAATTAGGCTCATTTTAGCCTCTGTCGCCCAGCCAAGCTTGAGGCAGCCAGAGACGTTTTCAGGATGTTGCATAAGCCAGACGAATTTATTAAAGAGTTTGTCTAAGCATTAGGGCACTTTGTGCACTGCAATTGTAAGAAAGTAACGAGCGTTGTTATTTATTTTTTCAGCTCCTAAACGCACAACTTTCGATTAAAGAGTTTTTGTAAGCATTAGGGCACTTTGTGTACTGCAATAGTAAGAAACTAACGAGCGTTATTATTTATTTTTTCAGCTCCTAAACGCACAGCTTTCGATTAAAGAGTTTTTGTAAGCATTAGGGCACTTTGTGTACTGCAATAGTAAGAAAGTAACGAGCGTTATTATTTATTTTTTCAGCTCCCACTCGCTCAGCTTTCGATTCACGCAAGAGATACATCAAGATGTTCCAGGTGTGTAGTTGAAGTAGATTGTGTTTTTTGCTTGATGTATGAAAAACTCTTGAATTGCTTTAATGGAGACTTGCAGTTGTTAAGGGCAGAATATAAGCATTAAACGAACAGTAATTACCTCTGCCAAGAGGATTATGTTTTCGTTGAGTTTGTCTTTCGAGGTGTAGCTACTACCTGTCCGTGATGGCCCGGTCGTGAGGCCTTGATAAAAATAATTACTGCCCCACACTGTGCAGCATGTTCCCCCGGCCACTATGGCCCCGACTGCGCCCTGAAGTGCGACTACTGCACCAACAGCTCCTGCGACGCAGTCAGTGGCACCTGCACCGAGGAGTGGAGCGACCCTAGGCAGTGCACTGCTGGTGAGTGCACAGTTCACTGTACAGAGTTTTTTTTTTAATAATCTCCAATTGTAGTTTGCTAAACCAAAGACGCCCAACCAATAGTTCGTTTCTGATTGTTTTCGTCCATTGCCTTCGTAGAATATTCCGGCCATGCACGCAAATTATTTTTGCTTTTGATTATTCGTTTTTTCCTCCCATACAGCTTTTTTTTTTTGCATTCTATTGATTAAAATTCAACAATCCATGAAACATTTCTCTTTTCTGGCCTTCTCAGTCTTACAATTCCAAAATTTCAGTTGTTTTGATTTATTAAAATATGAGCGTGCTACTGATTATTACAGTATCAACACGGTTGGCGCTCCTATTACACGCAGTGAAGTTCTCCAATTTTCTATTAGGCGTGAGAAACTTATTTTCAACAAACTGCAGTATGCGGTAACCAATTTTTTTCTGCTCTTGCAAAATATGTAACGATATGGCGTTTGTAACCTGCTCACGTGTACATCCTTCGTTTTACTTCTAGTGGTGCTACGGTACTGCAATAACTTGTTCGTTCGTTAAAAATAACAAAGTACGGCCCGAAGCAGTGAGTAGAAAAGAAAATGAGATTAAGGAGCAGTTGAGAACTTACGGCTGTTGAAATCAGTTTGCAATTGTCTTCAATTTTCACCGTAAAAAAAAAACGCCCGGAGGAAAATGTACTAATGTAATTTTTGCGCTGAAAAGTGTTCCTCCTATCGTAATTACCGCATAAACCTAGTATCCTGTCTATAGCGAGTGTTTAAAAATTAGAGGCACAAAATTTGACCATCAGTCAAAAAACGGAAAATAAAGCGATTTTCAGGAGTGACAATTTCAAAACTCCTTAGTTTTCGAGAAATGATGACCTGAAATACTGAAGGGGAAGTACCTCAATTTTCTTTATTTATTTATGTGCCGATTTGAACAAAACTTGGTACAGATATGTAAAATTGCAAATGAATTCGGTTAGACTCATGGGTTTTTCCATTTTTCCTGTAGAAAATGAGAAATTCAAAGAAAACTCGAAAGCTATAGAGACGATTTTGGTCTCAAAACAAGTGGAAGTTTATAAGTTTATTCTCTACAAATAAGGGCTTGGTATTTATGATTGTCGAATTAGGAGACGAGTAACAGCGCACTTATGGCGCAAAATTCGAAACAAACTTTTTTTCAGAGAATTTTCTCAAAACCCAAATCAAATCCAATTCCGTTTATTTTGAATCCAAATCATTTCTGTTGTTCAAAAAATGTAGAAGTAGATAGGTTTCCCACAGCCCCCTTTTGTGTTTTCTGTCAATATCTTGTTTTCTATTGGAAAAAATGAAAAAAACACGAGTCTAACCCACATTTACTTTCAATTTTACGTACCTGAACCAAGTTTCGTCCAAATTGACATATAAATAAACATAAAATGGGGTGCTTTCCCCTTAAGTATTTCAGGTCGTGATTTAGATTAGATAGGCGGCAGTAGACGAATCAATAGGCCCGTTCTCAAAGAGACACCGGAACATTCGCCCCGGCACTCTATGAGCTATTGCCAGCCGGCACTCTATGAGCTATTGCTATTTCTTGAAAACTAAGTTTTGAATATTTTGTCACTCTTTAAAATCATTTTATTTTCCGTTTTTTTTCAGTTTTTCTAATTATAGTCAATTTTTGTACCTCTAATTTTGAAACACCCTTTATAAATACCATAGAAAATTCACAATACATTTATTTTGATAACCAGTAAACACGATATAGCATACGCATGGCAGACATATACAGTGCCTAGACAAAAGTGTTTGCACAACTCTATTTTTTTATGTATTTTTAAAAATTCAGGGTCTACTTTAGGATAATTAATACAGGAAGTTGATATAACATATATATAATAGAATATTTAAACAGAACAATCAAATGTGCACGTATAACAAGAAAATTTAACACAAGTATAAGTAATGGGGGACATAAGTATTTGACAAAAATAAATATGATGTTGTATCTTTGATATTTAATAGTATAATTTGAATAAATTTGTTTGGAAAGTATTCTAGAACGTTCACGAAACGTCTCGAATCAAATGCAATGTAAGTAAACCACAGCTGGCGCAATCATTACCTCTGTAGACCTCACTGAAGTCGCGCACACTCCAACTACAATGCCCAAAGTTAAAGAAATCCCTGAAGCTACTCGTAAACGGATAATTCAACTTCGTAGTGAGGGATTAACTTGTAGAGTAATAGCAGAACGTGTCAATGTTCCTTTTTCAACGGTTGGAGCAATACTCCGCAAACATCAAGTGCCTGGGGCGGTCTCCAACCTGCCATGAGCTGCATCTCCACGTAAGATCATGGGTTTCTCGCCCGACCTCTCAATTGTCCCAGAGCGGGGGTACAGGGACAATTGAGAGGTCGGGCGAGAAACCTTCCTTTTTAAAATAATAACTGACGTTAATCGATCGTTTATGATGGACAACCACTGAGGAGCAGCATAGCATAGCTGATCTCGCTTGGTAGGTTTTGAGGAGCAGCCCGAGAGATAACCCATGTGGTCGTGGTTTGCTCTTAATCTCAATCTAATCTTAATCTTAATTCATCTTCGTAGTGAGGGATTAACTTATAAAATAATAGCAAAACGTGTCAATGTTCCTTTTCAACGGTTGGAGCAATAATCCGCAAGCTTCAAGTGACTGGGGCGGTCTCCAACCTGCCATGAGCTGGAGCTCCACGTGATCATGGGTCGTCCTCGGCGCTACATGCTACGTAAGGTGACTAATGATCCCATGACAACTCGTGCTGACCTTCAGAGTGAGCTGGCGTCTCATGGAATGCATGTCAGCAAGAAAACTATTGTTAGGGATTGAACCGTACTGGCATTCCTTCTTACACTCCTCGCAAAACTCCTCTTCTTACAGCAAAACATTTTAAGAGCCGCTTAACATTTGCCAAAGACCACCTGGACAAAGGAAATGAGTTTTGGGAAGGGTTTATATGGTCTGATGAAACTAAAATAGAACTCATTGGCCGAAACGAAGCTTGGCATGTATGGAGGAAACGTGGTAATGTCTCTGACCCCAAGAACACAATCCCCACCGTTAAGCATGGAGGGGACAGCATCATGGTGTAGGGTTGCTTTACTGCCCATGGTTTTGGGGATCTTCATATCATTGATGGCAAGATGAATAGTTTCATGTACAGGGAGATATTAGAGAAGAAGATGCTTCCAAGTGCCAAAAATTCTACTGACGGCGCAGGTGGACCTTCTAACAAGACAACGACCCAAAGCATACTGCAAATTTAACGTAAGAATGGTTTCAAAAGAATAAAATAAATGTTCTTCTATAGCCTAGCCAATCACCGGACCTTAATCCAATAGAAAATTTGTGGCGTCTTTTTAAATCTGGTGTCCACGAACGGTGTCCCAAAAACCTTACTGAATTAAAGGTTATCTGCATGGAAGAATGGAAAAAATACCATCAAGTGAATGTGAAGAGTTAATTTCCAGCTATAACAATCGTATCCATGCTGTTACTGCCAATAAATCTCACACCACCAAGTACTAATGTCATAACTTTTTTTGTCAAATACTTTTGTCCCTCATTACTTTTGCTTGTGTTAAATTTTCTTGTTATAAGTGCGCATTTGACTGCTCTGTTTAAATTTTCTATTATATATATGTTATATAAACTTCCTGTATTAATTATCCTAAAGCATTCAATGAATTTTTCAAAAAATACATAAAAAATAGAGTTGTGCAAATACTTATGTCTAGGCACTGTACTTCTCCAATCGGATTTTTTTTTTTTTTTCAAAATTCACAGATGTTTCAAGAAACTTTTACCGCTGATGTTAGAGCACTTACTGTAAGCGCATGAGTGTTGCTCAAGGTACTTATCTAAATAGAGTTTCAGATTATTATCTCAGCTTGAATACGCCATTGAAACTGTTGCAAATCACAGGAAGCTGGTTTAGAGCTGAGTAAAATAACTATCGAAATAAGTAACACATTAGGTTACCTAAAATTTACTCGGATTGCATCATTTTCTTAATAAATCCTGCGGTCGTTACAACTTCCAATGTGTGCAGACTCCGAGCTGGCAGATGTCGAAGTGGAGATCACGAGACCGACCATGGACTCTGACTTCCAAGCGACAGTGTCCTTCAACGAGCAGAGCGTCTGCTCATCCTTGTACAACTACTCCCTGCAGTTCAAGGAACAGATGGAACCAGTACGTACCATGTAAATTTATCTTTTTATAACCCACGAACGAAGCGGGAGAGGTGATAATATTTTCGTTTTGTACGCGTATCTAGCTATATATATGCAAGATCTCAAGTCCCAAAGAGCCAACTTTGAGCCTTGCACCTGACGAGCACCGAAAAGCGAGCCGTGGGTAACAAAATTTCTTCAACTGCTTCTTATCGGAAGCTACAATGTATAAATATATATGTATGTATATTTGAATTTCTTTCCACCCTAAAACTACCAAAATAGTACCGTCATCACAAACTCTTACAGGGAGTCAGGTGGGTTAGCCTAGATGTGAAAAATTCCCAAAGTACTGACTCAGCCCAACTTTCGCGTGTGCTTGTTAAACGCCACGAGGCGTTCTAGCTTTCGGTCCAAATAGTTTTTCGACTGTTCCAGTATATCTGACTGCTAATATACACCAGCTATTTGGAGCTAGCTTACGTGCTCAGTTCTGGTTGTAGATTTTTCGAAACTAACGCTGCTGGTAAAAAGAACTTCATTTCATTAGTGTGTAGTGACTACGTACCAGGTGATGCTTCAGTCCGTAGAGTGCACACAATTAGAGCACCGATTTTTTTTCAATAGATTTTCCTCAAGACATTTACACTTACATATCGTTCAGCAGCAACAGGCTCATTGCATGAGCTGCCCACGAGCCTCAACAGGCTTCATGCGTTGGGACGCTTTTACCAATGCACTGGTCGAGGGACATCCCGGTCCACTTCTCATGGACCGTTATACTGCTTAATCTACTACTGTATATACGTACTACGTGTTCTTGTTCTGCGGAGGGGACTTGCTGGGAATAAGTAAATTTACGCGGACCTGAACAAAATGCTGGTGCCAATTCAACTTTATTTTTAGTATAAATCGTATAACATACTGCATTAATTGTAGACAAATACAGTAAAATAACCAATTTTATCGTTAGTTATTATTTTCGTTAGAAATAGGACAATATGAAATTTTGTACACATACAGCGCTATGAGGGAAAGTGTTAAGAGGCTTCAATATCCGCAGAAGTTGAGAAGAGCGGCAAAATTACCTGATTTATTCTAACAACAAAAATCGCATTGTCTTCATAAGCGCTTACAAAATCTGAAGAAAGTTTGATTCGCTAAGTTGAAATGAAATAATAATTTCCAGCTATCACCTCTGCACCTTATTTATTCATCTGTCGCAGTTAGATCAAAGTTAAACACACGCGTTAAACTGAAAATCAGTAATATTTATGTTGGGACAGTATGTCACCGGAGGTCACCGACGTCAGAAAGAGGCTACTTTACACATTGCGTACAGGGCTCTTTAAAACTTTTTTGGAGGTAAACAATGTTTCTCATACCAATCACAAAAATAACTGAAAGTTCGTCCACTTACTGCTGCCAAACTACTGCCAGCCACTAAGTATCAGTACCCTACCAATGCACAGAATTTACGATTTACATATCAGAAACGCAAACATTCAGTCTTCAAACCTTTGGCGCAGTTGAGAGCAAGATAGAGTAGTTCTGGTAAATGCAGAATTTGGTAAAAATGCTTTATATGTTACACAGTTTGGTGTTGTAATTTATAGAGTTTTTCTCCATCCATAAAATTATTTGAAAGTACCCAAACCTCTAACATTCATAATAAACTGCGAATTTGGTGCACGTGCATTTTTTATGTTGTGGTTATTGTGGTTGTACTGGCAGAATGCATATCGCTGGTACTCATAAAATTAGATCATTAGTCCATTGCTTCCCCACTACATTTTAGGTGACGAACGGCTCGACTGTGACCACAAGCGTGAACCTGTGCGGGGAAACGAACTTCACCCTCACTCCCTACGTCGACGGGTTACAGCGCGGAGACGCAATTCATACTACGGTGGAGTATGTTGGAGGTGAGTGCGTACGTTCGTGTGCGTATGCAATGTGCTTAATTAAGTGGTAGATAACACCAGCAACTCCCAGGAGAGTTAAAGTCAACTTCACCACACCCTCCACTGGGAAATTCACACACACTGGTTCGTGCTGCACATATAGACCTACTGGCCATAGGAGAACATGCCCGGCTGTAGTCGAGCATGGACCGTTAATAACGACCGAAGCTTCAATTACCAGCGCCTCCCCTTCCAACTCGTTTCAGGGTAAGGTAGGTGCCCCGCGGTAGCTGTGCACACAACGCAAATTTTCTGAGTCGGCGCAATGAGTCAGGGCAGCACAGTGGGGAGTGAGTTAATGGGTTCAGTGGCGAGTATCTCTTGCCTTCCCTTCCTCCCAGTAAGCTCCGGTACTGGAGGACTCGATAGCAACCAGTTGGCTAAGGCTGAACTTCTCTCAACTTCCTACCATGGTCTTCAGAACTGGGATGTCCCGTCGCTGCTGGGCGGGGCCAACCTTAGCTTTGTTTGGCATCGGTCGCTTTCCGATGAGGCATCTGCCCAAATTGGGAGCAACAAAGTAAAATAGTCTTCCGGATTCTCTGACGTGCCCAACTAAGTGTTTGACAAACTTTATCAGTGTTGGCTGCGGGGCAGATATACTCCAGTAATACTACCTCAGTAGCATCCAATTCAGTGCAGTGACTGGCGAAATGACTGGTCATATTAGCCCCGCAGTGGCGTGTGTTGGAGTAATGGTTTGTGGTGTAATGGAGTTGCATAGGAATATTGAAGGAAGTTTCTTGAAAATGCGATACGCTAGCTTTACGAAAAACACCAGTCACACTGTGAAGCATAGTGGAGAATCCATAATAATGTTATAGGATGCTCCACGGCATAGAATGCACTGCGAGCAAAGATTATGATAACAGCGTTCTGGAAAACTGGAGGCGGATGCTTAAAATGTCGGACTAGGAAGAATATTGTGGGTCCGATAGAATGGCACAGAGCACAGGAGTAGAGTGGTGACAGAATGGTCATACAAGGCAACATATAGCGATTTAGAATAATGTTGCTATCACAGGCACTACACTTTATTATCACCCGCGAACGAAGATGTGACCCATACCAAAAAACTAGGCCTAGCTGGCCATAAAAAAATGACGGCGCTGAATTTGCCTCCAACGCAGCAGACTGGCTTACGTCATGAGGCGCTCTATTGTTCTCCCATTATTATAATGATCACCTATCTAGTTATTAAATAATATTTACTAGTTTTATGCCCCAGTTTCTTGCTGGCGATGGTCTACAGCCACGAGGCGTTCTAGTTCCTAGTTGAGGTGGGAGCTCCATGCCAGTGTTCTTAGAATGCACCAAAAATACCGAGCTGAAAACACCTGCAATGAAGAATGGACCCTAACAGCGCAATATATTTGTATAAACCTAGTTAGAAAATACCAGCCTAGGGCAAGCTCCCTGGCATTGATGTTATAANATAGTGGAGAATCCATAATAATGTCATAGGATGCTCCACGGCATAGAATGCACTGCGAGCAAAGATTATGATAACAGCGTTCTGGAAAACTAGAGGCGGATGCTTAAAATGTCGGACTAGGAAGAACAGTGTGGATCCGATAGAATGAAACAAAGTACAGGAGTAGAGTGGTGACAGAATGGTCATACCAGGCAACATTAGTGACTTAGAATAATGTTGCTATCACAGGTTCTACACTTTATTATCACGAAGTGAGAGAGGTTATAATGTTTTCGTTGAAGATTTAAGTATATTATGTTTGTAAATTATTTGTCTCTCCACCCAAGAAGTGGTTGAAGGAGTTTAGCAGTGTTCGTAATTATAGTTTGGTTGGATGACCTAGGTGTGACCCATGCCAAAAACTAACCTAGCTGGCCATAAAAAATGACAGCGCTGAATTTACCTCCACTGCAGCAGACTGTCTAACGCCACGAGGCGTTCTATATAGTTCCTAGTTGAGGCGGCAGCTTTATGTCAGTGTTCTTAGAATGCACCAAAAATACCGAGCTGAAAACACCTGCAATGAAGAATGGACCCTAACAGCGCAATATATTTGTATAAACCTAGTTAGAAAATACCAGCCTAGGGCAAGCTCCCTGGCATTGATGTAATAACTCAGATGGCTTTATTTCCTCCTGGTTGCTCTAATGAGACTGGGAGATCGAGAGGCACCCGCAGACAGCTTCAGTACAGTTTATGAGGCTGCTTCGATCTCATCCAAAGCTCATAATAGAAAAGGTCAGAGGCGTCGTTGTTTAGTCCCCCTGAGACGGTACTGTAAGAGATTACTTAGATTGTATTATGGCTAGATTAGACATCTCCCTATCGAATGTCCTGTTGAGCAAATCGTTGATGTGCCTTCATGTTTTCATAAGCACATCTTATTGTAATAGTACACCCTTTAGCCTCCATGCGGGAGTCAGCACATTCCTTTCAAGCTCCTCAAAAAGGAATATGCCCTGCTCGTACGCTCTTGGCCCCTAGGCTAAAACAATTTATTCACTTTCATGACAAAAATTCAGGAAAATAGTTGAAAGCAAACCATTATTTACAGGATATCGGATGCAGTCAACATTGTTTTAGAACTTCAGTCTTCTCTCAAATTATCGAACTGCCCTCTCCGGGTACGTTGAGTTTTTGATCAAATTTTCTTAATCTTTAATAAGTTGTTGCTTTGGAGATACCAAAATTTGGCGAAACTTACGCTCTTCACAGTACGTAGGCTAAAGTTCTACTTTCACATTGTTGTCTCATCTTGATGAAACGATGATGCTCTCAGTCAGGACCTACTTACTTTAATTACTTTAAGGGTCTTTGGACGAAGTCCAGGTGACGTTTCAAACATCACTTCACGTGTGTGGAGTCACGATGCCGGTGTCTTCTGTGGACTGCAGTTAGCGACCAAAGAGAGAGCCAGTAGCGAATTATTTCCACAGTACACGTAACCGCTAACCGCTGGTCTATCTGGTATTCTTCTTAAATAAGAGTCCAGCAAATTTTTTAAATCTATAATTTTGGTAACAGTGGCGTTTCGCATATGCCGGGGCATTTTGTGGAACAATCTTGTGCCCTGTACAGTGAAGCTTCGAATATCTTGTCGCCACTGGTTAGACACCATCGCTGCTTGGGATGCGTACATTACATTTCTTACAAGTTTCTCTTAGTGCCGGGGGATAGGTTTTACAAATCCAATCTTCTTATCCACTGTGATACATTCCAAAATTTGACAAACATTTTAAATCACTCGAATCTTCGTTGTATTGAATACAAGTGGAGACAGCTGAGTCGTTTACGGTAATCGTACTCCTGCATGCCTCGAATTTTGGTAGTGAAGATCGTTGAATTGCTTAAACTTGTTCTAGCATTTTCCTTGTACTTGGTGTCCAAAGTGGAGACGAGTACTCTATTGTCGTCAGAAATAATAACTTCCATACTGTGAGCATCACCTCTACTTCGCACGGTAAGAAAATTGTAAAACCTATCCAATGCATACACTTTTTCTGCTGCGATAACTAAAGATAAATGTTCTTTTTAGGTAGCATCATCTTGAATTCCCACTCGAAAGCCATTTAAAACTGTCTTTCTTACAATTTCTGGCCAGTTGCTGGTAGTATATTGTATGCGTTCAAAGAGTGATAAAATTTTGTACCGGTGTATAAAAGTAGTTAACTAACTGGCATAAACTACTAAAACAGGGTTTACAGCAGAATAAACAACGAAAGAAGCAACATATTACCCTACATTATTTAATTGAGAGGGTTACATTCATCACTGATTCATTGAGAAGTTACAAATTCTACCGTGGGCAGAATCCGAGCTGGCAGACGTTGAAGTGGAGATCACGAGAGCGACAAGGGATTCTGATTTTCAAGTGACAGTTTTCTTCAGTCAAAAGAGTGCCTGCCCATCTTTTTACAACCACTCACTACAATTTAAGGAACAGGTGGTGCCGG
Source organism: Parhyale hawaiensis (assembly GCA_001587735.2). Classification (NCBI taxonomy): domain Eukaryota; kingdom Metazoa; phylum Arthropoda; class Malacostraca; order Amphipoda; family Hyalidae; genus Parhyale; species Parhyale hawaiensis. The sequence continues at coordinate 3,763,294 of LQNS02001155.1, forward strand.
TATGTATCTATATATATATATTTTTTTATTTCAAGTTCTAACAATCTTTAGACTGTTTCAGTGTTTTTCGTTGCTGAAAATGACAAGTTGGCCTACGTGTTGTGTAGGTACGCTTTTATACATACGTTGTATTGGCGAAGTTTAAAAAATATATAAAGTGAATATAAACACAAATGCATCTTACCTCATTTGAAAGTCTATACCGGCGGTATTATTAAGAACAACGAGAAAAGTAAAGAATTTTCTTTCTTTGACTAATTACCTGCTAACTAGGTCTCCGAGTCCATCTTTAAGCGTGTACTTCTTATGAAAATCACCGTTTATCTAGAGCGGATAACCTACTTTGTCCACTTCGCTTTACCAGTGCCATATTCTTATTGATTATGCTTTATGTTTTTCCTCTTTTCTCCCGACTTGCTGCTCCCATGTGTGTTGATTCTCTACGCAAACACCCTAATGCATTTTTTCCACGTTTCTCTTGGTATGCTGTTTGTTTCTTTCTCTCTCTCTCTTAATTAATCACAGAATATGCTGCAAATAGATTAAAATAATAGTCTGTAGGAAACGGACCAACAGATTCCAAGAGAGCCGCCGGGACTTCCGCCCCGGCCCTCTATGTGCTGTTGCCATTCCGGCCCTCTATGTGCTTTTGCCATTATGTCGGCATCATTTAGATGTCTGGGGGAAAAAGCTCAGCCAAAGAGACGATCCTACAAGCACGATTTGCAGCTGCAGATCTGTGGAGCTTGAAAACGTTAAGTTGGGGGCGGAAGAAAAAATTGTTATGAAATAAGGTTGCCTCCGAACTTTGGTCGTAAAGGGTTTGTGACTCCTGGAGGCTATCTTTTCAGCCGTGGAGGGTGTGCTTCACAATGTTTGTCTAGACGATTTTCAAACGTGTTGACTGTTTTGTCACCGACAACTTCGGAGGGGTCTATTCCAGATGCTCATTATGAATATCCGAAAGAACTATTGGCTAATAGTAGCTCTTACCGCTTTATGCTTGAGTTTTTGACCGTTGTTTCGTAGGAATTCATTAATGTCTCTCTCTCAAAACTTCCCGTTGCTGGTACGTCGATGAAACCTAGTGAGGTACATAATACTTTTACGAGAATTTGTTTGCACACATAAACACTATCGATTGTTACGATTTTTTTTAATGAAAAAACATGGATTCAGAGGAAAAACTAATAGGTAGAGTTTGCAGATTATCGATGAAGGACTAGGTTTATTTATTGTCAGGCAGTGCGCAGTGGAACAAGAAAAATATTTGTTGCTTACCAAAACATGCATTTTTGCTATTAAATGCATTTTGATACATCATTTGCCTAAGGAAGGACTATGGGAAAGGCAACAGAAACTAGAACGCCTCGGTGGCGGAAGACCATCACCCACGGTGGGGGGCAAACTCAACGAAGTCATTTTTGATGAACGAGGCTAGGGCACAGCCCCATTCCTTCCCACAGATTAGCTCTTCAATAATGACATAGGAAAACAAGGCTAGCGCTGGGCTCACTTGCGGTCTTAATAATAACATAGGAAAAATGGGAGGCCTCGTAGCGCGAGACGATCTGCTGCGGTGGAGTGACATTCAACGCCATCATTTTTTATGGAGAGTTAGGTTTAGCTTTTTGGCATGGGTCATATCTACATCAACCCAAAATTACCTACAAAACTCATCAACATTGCTGAACTCCTTCGACCACTTGTTGGGTGGACAGACTGTTAGAAATACATATAGCTACCGGGTGTTTAACAAAACAAAACTCTGCCAAACTTTCACAGGTGAAAGGGACACTCAAAACAAACACTTTTTCACGAATATCAAAAATTCCAAAATTTGTTCGTTTCCGAGATATTGACATGTGTAACGTTTAAGGTCATCTTACAAATAGTAAAAAGGTCTTTACGTTAATCCTAGTTATAACTTTTAATCTGATAATACAGCAGTTGCCTACGTTATGGCATCACTATGTTTACAAATTACTTTACCGGACCGGCGAAATGGTCCAGTAACATGGCTTGCTAGATCTCCCGACCTCAATCCACTGGATTTCTTTTCCTTGGGCCACATGAAAACTTTTGTGTACTGCACTCCTGTGCAGTCAGAATTTAATCTTGTTGCCAGGATCGCGGTCGCAGCAGGCAACATCGCTGAAGATCGACAAATGTTATCTCGTGTCCAACAGTCCTTTCAGAGGAGGTGTCACGCCTGTACTGAAGTAAATGGTGGACATTTTGAACAGTTAACGTAACTGGTTGTAAAATTAATGTATTAAATTTCTTTACACAATATTCTTTCAGTTTCCACTCTACTGCTTATTTGCAACTGGAGTTGTATGTAGGTAGGCCTTCATTAAGTTGCAGTTTTAGGTAAGGTTTTGTTACAAATTACACATGTCAATATCTCGGAAACGAACAAATTTGGAATTTTTGATATTCGTGAAAAAGTGTTTGTTTTGAGTGTCCCAATCACCTGTGAAAGTTTAGCAGAGTTTCTTTGCAACACCCTCTATATACAAACATTTGTACAAATATATTTACTTAAATCTTCAACGAAGACATTATCCCCTCTTTCACTTTATTCGCGGGTGCTGAACATGTAGAAATCGGGCATTGACTTTTATTTTCAAAGGTAAAAGTGATCACCGGAAACAGCTCTTAGGAGCTACTGCTGCCTCCAGTCGATGTTCATACTTAGGAAGTGATGAAGGTCTAGCCCAAATTTCCATAAAATCCGGAGATTCTCGGGGCTGATCAAAAATCCTAATTTCTTGTCTGGCAACCAATCGCAAGTTTTTTCGACTTGTTCCTATCGAATCTGGGCTCCTCTCTGGAAGAAATTAGATACTCAGATAAAGTGTCGCAAAAAAATGACCGCATTCAACGTGGTTTTACTATGTAAAGTGGCTCTGGGCCTGCAGGTAAGAAATATTCCGACAGTATGATGCTTGCGCCACCAGACTTCGCGGTGGGAAAGGATTCATTGTTGGAGAGAAGTATTTTGTAGTCGCTAAACAGTCGCGAAACAGTTTAATTTTAGTTTCAACTGCCACAATATTATTATCAAAGCGCTATGTCCTTCATTTTTAAGTCCATTTCTCTATTACAATCGAGTAGCAATGTGATTTTCCACGCAACTACATCATCTTCAATCCCATGATTTAGTTGCGTGCGGAAAGGGCATGAGCAGATACTTGCGTTGCGACAAACAGCCTAGACTATAGAGTAGTTTTGTCCTCTGCAGCATGCAGTAAAACACGCAAAAATCTTACAGATTATTGATGTTGCTGTAACAGTCACCGTTCTTTTTGAGGCATAACATTATTGGGCAAGTGCCAAACTCAAGAAAATTCAAATCCATCTACGAGGATACAACACATTCTAAATTCTTCTGCTCACACATGTCTCTATAGAACACATAAGAGTAGATCATTAATTCATTCTTTTCTCATCTCCACTTCAGGTATCGAGCGGTTCGACTGTCACCACAAACTTGAGTCTATGCGGGAAAACGACCTTCACCCTCACTCCCTACGTCGACGGGTTACAGCGCGGGTACGGAGTGCAGACCACAGCGGAGTATGTTGGGGGTGAGTGTGTACATGCTTATGTATGTATATGTGTCTTGCGAACAGCGGTAATTCGTAGAAGTTGTTATTTATAGTTTTTTATTGCTGTAGTGTCTTCATTAATAAACATCTCTCTTAGGAGCCTTTCCGTGACAAAATTTTGATCATCTAGTAAGAGGGCCATATTAAACCCAGACGTACCACCAGTGATAGGCAGTATTTAAATACAATTTTATTAAAATACGTATTTAAATACATTGCAATTTGAAAATGTATTTACAAATGCTTTCGAAAACATGTAATTAAATACTTTATTTAATTATATTTTCGAGTATTTAAATACAATGTATTAAATATTTTTTAAATACATTTCGTACAACTTTACTTGTTTTTGCTGTGCGTTCTGTCTTGAGCGCTTCTCACCGTACTTCTAAATTTCTCCTCTTTATTCGTATACCTGCAGCTCTTGTAATGCAATAATAACTTGCACTTACTATAGATAGGGTTTGTAATAAGGCTACGGCAGTATCGTTTTCTTCAGTTCTTATATTACTCAACTGGTGAGCTAACAAACTGTGAAATGAAAAGTATGTATGTAAAGGCATAGATTGATGGTACTGTTCAGCACAGCAATTGAATGATGTATTGAACTATTGAAGGCAAAGAAAAAGCCCTCTGCTTAGAACAGCGCACATCATTCGCGAAGTGCTAAGAGCCTTAGGTTGCAGGATGCAACCCGGCGCTGAAGCGTAGAGTTAAACATCGCTCAACCGATCCACAACCGGGTCGTGAATTCCCTCTGATAATAATTACACAGCAGACGGTGCTATTACATCTATTTGAATAGTCAGCAAGTAACACTTCCGGTTAAAAACTTCAATTAATCCCGAGTCGCAAGCATCACTATTGTTTTCGACTGAGCTCGATGGCATATCTTTAAGTTTTTTTTTGGAAAAGGCTAACAGCGCTTGTAAACTATGTTAATAATTATTTAAATGCGGCACTGCAACTTGCGCTTTACATTTACCGTTGGAATAAAGCAGTGCACGTTGGTTTCACCCGCAAGATTAGAGCTTCAAGCATTTAACTTTCTTCTGCTACTCTTGAAAAAGGTTAAAACTCTATTAGGTGTTGTAAACTTGACTTTTCAGCGATAGTCGGGGGTACTCTAGCTCCTAATTACACTTGCAACACGATTATGAACGGCAAAACCGAAGCTCTCGTCTGACGCTTCGGACAAGTATAAAGTATATTTGTCTGTGGGACCGCAAATAGGCGTACATGCAGTGTTTGGTTCTGCAGATATGGATGCGCTTTGCCCGGTAGTCCCCAGTAGACTGTGCGGCCCTTGCCAATTATTGTAGAAGCTGTTACCACAGAGACGGAAGGGTTGAATGATTACTACGACCCTCAGACTATCCCCGTGCGCGCTTGCCATGGGACAGTGAACCCACACTGGGACGTAAATGTCAGGTACGGTACATTGGCGCAGCTTGCCGGGATTCCCAAGAATTCCCACCATAGCTGGGCAAGCTGCCACAACACTCCAACATCCCGCTAATGCTAATGAGGTTAATCCCAGGACATTACTAAATCCAGCATCACAAAACAGAGTAAGGCAGTCTTAATAGGTTCGAATAATCCGAAACTGAAAACTGGGCGCTGGTTTCAAAAATTGAATAGAGTATCAGATAATAAACTTGAACCTATTACTTTTGGAACACTAACCCCATTATCACTAAGTCGACAAAGACAGTCCTATAAGTCTGAATAATCCAGAACATCAAACTGTACGTTGGTTAGCCCGTTGAATGGAGTAGTGGGCGTTAAACGTCAACCGACTAGTCTTCATACGGCCACAACTCAATTCTACATTGTAAAATATAATTTTCGGCCGTCTCATGCAGAACTGGTGTCAGAGCCTGAGTTGCAAAACGACTCAAAGGGTCAAAACCAACGCTTCTGTTCTAAGTTCTGGACAAGTCAAGGATTATTGGCTTCACTAAACACAACTAAGCTGTGGAAATTGTATGACATTTTATCGAGGCAGTGTATGTGTATATCATTTCAGATCGAAAATAGAAGGGTTCCCACTCTAATGAGGCTCCGTACTTAGTTTTCTCGCAACGTTTTGTGCAGTGTCCAGAGCAAGCGATATATGCCGTTGATCATGGGAATTAGAACTTCTCGTTTATAAGTTCATCGAGTGACTGACTTGTTAGAGTAAGATCGAAATAAATTCAGGAGGCTCGACTTGCATAGAACTTGAAATAGGAGTTCTGCTTTCATCATTCGGAATTGTGTTACAGGTGTAAGAAACTACTCAGAGACTAGTCTCAAGTGGAATACACGAATAGAATCACTTTCTGTCCACTATATATATTGTTCCTCTGCCGGCTTGTATGTCCCCTACATACAGCGTAAATTTCACAATACATTTTGTCAAGATTCTAAAAATTGATCGTTGAGTTCAGTTGAGCCGTTATAGGCTGAACAAGTCCGGAATTTCAAGTACACGCGCTTTCACTTATCCTCTATGAACTGATTTACAGCCTTTACATGTGCTGGAACTAATCTAATCACGGCTGCAAGTTCCATTATCATCATTATTATTATTATTAAATCACACCAGACAGGCGACGTAGGAACGGAAAAACTTCATGGGGTTAACAAACCCCCACGTAACCAGCCCAGAGGGTGAAGAAAACAAAAGAATGAAAAAAAAGAGCCCAGATCACAGAATAGCTCTGTGTACAGAGCGTTTAAAGCTGCCAATACCAGCACCAGCAGAGACAGAGCCATCAAGACCATTCCAAACATCAACACACGATGGAAAAAACGAACGGGAATGCTAGCCCGTACGGCATCGTAACGGTTCAAAGGCAAACTTATGAAGAGCACCGGTACGCCGAGTATACCTCACCCGAACAAATGGATCAGGAAGAAACTCAGACAGTGGATGACTGGGGCGGTTATAGATTTTATAAAAAAAAACAGACCCCACCAACTCTGCGACGATACGCCAAATCACAAGGCACAACACCGCCCAGCATGAACACATATCGACGAACTTTTTTGTCAAGCAAACACAGATGGCAATCGGCAGCAGAACCCCAGACTACAGAGCAGTACTCCAGAAGAGGGAGGACAAAGCAATTAAAGCAGCGACGGGTCAGTTCTACCGAGTCAAACACCCTCCAAGCACGCATCATAAGACCAATTTTCTGCGATGCACGTGAGGCAACCGAACGAATGTGGGGCTCAAACGTCAACTTTGGATCGAAATTGACACCCAAGATTACCAAGTCATCAACCACAGGAAGTGATACATCATCCGGCATGAGTGCAGGAAATGGAGGTCCCACTGCACGCGACCTGGACGCAAGCATGGTCTTAGTCTTGCCCTCATTTAGCCTCATCCCCCACCTCGAACACCAGGAATCAATCAATTATTTCCAAATCATGCTGAATAGATTCCGAAACCTCTAATCTACCACTAGGCTTATCGTAAACAGCCAGCAAAGTAACATCATCAGCGTAACCAACAAGTAGATTATTAACAAGATGAAACAGATCCGCCGTAAATACAATGAACAGCAAAGGGCCCAAAACACTACCCTGTGGGACTCCAGAAATCAAGTCCAAAAACTAACTCCTCTTCCATCAACAACTACACATTGACGTCTGTCAGATAAAAATTGAATAATTACCGCGAGAACTGAACCACAAATACCCATTAATCTCAGCTTATGGGGCAGCCCATTGTGATTCACGCGATCAAAAGTAGCACTAAAGTCAAGCTGTACCAACCTTGCCTCATGACCCCCATCAAGAGCCAACTGCAACACTTGAGAAATGTGAAGCAGAGCATCACAGGTTCCCAAGTTCTTACGAAAACCATACTGTATTGGGGAAGAACACCCTGATTTTCATGAAAACAACCCAATTTCGACGCAACCAACCTCTCATCAACTTTCGACAAAACAGCTGTGATCGATATGGGTCTATAATCAGAGGTACGGGATGAAACCGAGCCCTTCGGAACAGGCGTCACATGGGCAACACGCCAGCACTCCTGAGAAGAGCCCAGTCGCAACATTCGACGGAATAAAGAAGCAAGCGATGCTGCAAGCACAGCAGTCACCCTCCGAAGAAAGAAAGGAAACATACCCGATATATCAGTGCCCCCATAGGAGTCCAGGTCAAGAAGAAGGTGGTGCGCTTCCGAGGATCTAAAAGCAAAACCGGTGAACCTCGGTTCGGGGTCTTATACTAAAGGAATGCGCACCCAGCCCCGGCTCTGCTTCCCATCAAAGTAGCGCAACAAAAAGTCGGCCTTGGCAGCGGGGTCTGCAACAAGATCACCAACAGTACCAATTAAAGGAGGCACAGAAGAGCTCACACCAAGTACAGCACTCCATTTTACGGAGCTAGAAAAAGTTTTCAAGTCTCATTTAAAATCTGATAAGAGCGAGCTAATGCATTGAAACTTGAGATAAAAAGTATAAACGACGGCACCCAATCGACGAGATCTTTGCCTTAACTTCTGCGGAAAGCTAACAAACAGTTACAATAACGTCAACGTGACGGCACATCCAAACTTGGAAGCCAAAGCTCTGCTGCAGATATGTGCCTTCTGGAAAAACCGCCAAAAAATCTTGTTGAGCCTGGCTGTCAGCCGCAGAGGCGTGGACGGATTCAATCGATCACAGATCGTCAAGAGCTATGGCGCCAACGATGGAACCTCCTATACGATGGTCTGTGCCCCGGACAATCTCCACTATTGTTTAGGCCAACAGTCTTCCAACAGCGGCTGAACACCGAATGCTGCCTTTACAAGCGAAGCAAAATTTCCCTACTGGCAACATCAAATTTATGCAGTCCGAGTATAACATTACTACTGAAGCATCCTGCTGTTGCACGATGCTTGATTATTGAGGTGAGATGCAGGTCTGTTTATGGTTAGCTTAAAAATTAAATTAACCCGATTGCACTCCCCCAGTGGATAATCCACAAACAGTAGTAGAAGTATACTCCTATTTTGAGCCTCCCTACCAACAGGGTACACCGTGATCCAAAGGGAGATAGAAAGACAAGACATAAACAATATCAACATAGACGTGAAACCCATGTCCCGAATCACGCGCTTGGGAACAGCAAGCCGGGAAAGAAGCGGAGGAATAGAACAAAGCATAACCAGTAAGTGTATAAATTTGAAAAAAAAAAAAAATAGCACGAAAAACACATATCAAAGGATCTACAAGCACTAGTTCGTTCTTAAGATGCTATTATGCAAACTGGCTCAAAGTGGTTCACGGCTGCGGTTCATCCCAGTTCATCAAGAGCTATGGTTCAGGGCTAAAGGCTGCTATGCTTCAGAGTTATGGGGAAAAACATCCTTAAAACACGACGGTATTTCGGTCCTACAAATCTTATTTCTGTCAGCTTGAATCATTTAAATGAACTACTGATTTAATTTTCAATGTCCATAGGCAAACCAAAAAGCTGAAACTGGTGCCAAACTGAAAGCACTCGTCTCTGAATACTTTTTATGTTATCTAGACTCTAGAGTCTCACTCACGACTTTTGTCACATATTGTGCTAGTATATCAATTTTCAATAATTCATGAACACTAAAAATATACCTGAATTAGTGCCCCCCCTAAAAAAATAAATGTATTTATTGAAGTAATTTGAGTAGTTTGGGAGCAACCCTTCATTCAAACATCTTCTGTTAAAAATAATGCCATAACGTAGGTTAACGATAGCTTTATTTATTTTCTCAAGCTTTCGTAGCTTTAAAACAAGGTTGTTATCTGCAGTCAAGTAAAACAGTTGGCCGGTGCTGAGGTCGTCGTACGGTTGCTGCTGTGTAGGCGTAGTGTCTTCCATGTAGTTGAAGTTCTATAATTTCTGCGACGTTTCAACCTTGGCGAAGGTCATCATCAGGCATTAGGATTGAAGTGTGCGCTGGGTAGAAGTGAATTAAAATCTGATAGTGCGAAGAAATTGTCTCTTATATATATATATTCAATTGCTATGCTGAACAGTATCATTAATCTATTATTATTATTATTGAAATTTATCGCTTGGGCTCCCACGGACAGGTAATACAACCCAAATGAAGCATCTTGGAACACCGGGAAGCCCAAAAGGCTGCTAAATTAAATCCAGCAAAAAACCATTAACAGCTGATTGAAACACGTGCAGGCCAATACGACCATAAGCCGATGGCGGCAACAAATTCCAAACCTTAGCCGACCAGGGCACGAAGCTCCGACAGAACTGATTAGTTCGACATCTGATGGCCTCAGAAAGGAAAGAGTGCGCTCCTCGCACAGCACGAATCTCTCTCCCAAAAACCTTGAGGGCAGGGAGAGAAGCATACAACCAATGCCTCTCATTATTGTACGCCTTATAAAACATACATAGCTCTGCTACTCTTCTCCTGTGGGACAGCTTCACTAGATCATTATCAGCGCACAGCCTGCTGGCTGAACTAATAAGCCGATCCAACAGACGCAAGTGAGTGTCAGCAACTGAAGCCCAGACCGGTGAGCAATACTCCAACACAGGCAGCAAAAACGCATAAAAACATCTGCGGGTAACCTGCCTGTCATCGAACACAAAAATCACTTTACACAGGAGCCCGATCTTAGTGGAAGCACGTGACACCAACCTCGTAATACGCGGTTCAAAAGTAAGTTTCTCATCAAAGACAACACGAAGAACCTCCAAGGAGCGAGACTCCTGAAGCAAAGTGTTATCAATTTCCAATTGGGGATGCTGAGGTACAAGTGTTCGAGACCGACTGATAATCACCGACTTGGTTTCACTGGCATTCAGCTTCATACTCCAGGCCGAGCACCATTCACTAATGCGTGACAAATCCCTATTCAGAGACTGAGCGACAGCATCACGAAGACGAGGAGTAGGTATAACTGCCATCAAAGTTGAATCGTCGGCATAGTTGATCATCGTGTTTTCAAGTAAAGAGAGCAGGTCACTAGTATAGAGAACGAACAACAGCGGGCCAAGCACACTGCCCTGAGGGACGCCAGACAGAACCCCGACTCAGGCGCTCAAAACGCCGTCAACGGACACACTCTGCGTTCGCCCAGAAACAAAATTGCGAATGATTGACAGAACCCTACCACACACATCAAATGACTCTAGCTTGTGGTTAATCCTGGGGTTCATCCTGTGAAACCGGACAGGACGTGCCTCCGACCTACAATTCAGCGTAGACTGCAAGTGGTGTGACACCGACAACAGAGCCACAACAACCCAAGCCAATTCTGTACGCAAACTGACCAGCAGGCAGCAACCCCGTAACCTCACCGAAAAGACCAAGCTTACCAGCAATCAACTTCCCGAATACCTTCGACAAAATGAGCGTCAGTGTGATGGGTCGATAGTTGGCCACATAGGGCGAGACCGGACCCTTGGGAATAGGAGTAATATTACCAGTACGCCAATAAAGAGGTCAAGTTCCTAACCGCATCAGGCACCGGAAGTTCACTGCAAGCTTATGGGCAAGAACATCAGCCAGCTGCTTATAAAACAAAGGAAACATGCCCACCGGTTCCACACCTCCATACGGATCAAGGCTCTCAAGCAGCACCTTTATTGTACCAGATCTGAACGCCAAAGAGGTCAAGCGAGGTTCAGGGTGGCCTCCTTGAGGCAATGTGATAACATCTCTGATCTGCTTCCCGTCGAAGTGAGCCGACAAAAGCTCCGCCCTTGCCAATTAAGGAATTAGTAATGATGCCACCACCTGGACCAACAAGGGGCGGCAACGAAGGTTCAGCACCGAACACTGAACCCTTTAGCTCACTCCACCAACGATGTCTATCTATCTAAGCCTTCACATGTTTGTTATATCACAGTTTGTTAGCTCGCCAGTTAAGTATTGTATGAACTGAGGAAAGCAATACTACCAAAGCCTATTAGTTATTACGAACGCTATCTATTGTAACTGCAAGTCATTAATTCAAGATAATAGCTGCAGGTATACGTCTAAATACGAAAAATTTAAAAGCAAGGTGAAAAGCATTCAAAGCAGAGTCCACAGCAAGATGAGATAAAGTAATACGAAATGCATTTAAAAAATATATTTAAAAAATACATTTAAAAAATGTTCAATTCACTGTATTTAAATACTCAAAAATGTAGTTAAATACAGTATTCAATTACATGTTTTCGGAAGTATTTGTAAATACATTTTCAATAACAAAATGGATTGAAATACAATTGTATTTAAATACTGCCTATCACTGGTCTCAGAACCAATTTTAATTTCTCGTGACCATTGCCTTGCTTTTCGGAGGTATGCGCTTTCAGAGTGCTCTAGTTGGTATTGTTTCTGGATGTCCTCGAGCTACTGCACTTTCTGAAGCACACATCTTTTACAAACTTACTTCAGTACCATTTGATATCGTTAACAGAGGCTTCATCTTACATGAAGTTTTCGTAGCCTGAAGTCTTAGAGTTGGGTTGAAATACCCATTTTTATAAATGGTAATTCGATGAATTTTAACAATGAAAAGACCGAATTCAATTTTACATATTTTAAGAAGGACTTATGGAAGGCATATTCATTCAAGCGCAATTCAATTTATTGCCAACCATGTTATTTCAATTCCAACTCAATACCGATTCAGATACGGCAAAAGTAACACTCTATGGTTAATTTAGTGCACGATATTTTACCAATACTTGATGATAAACATTGTATGATTTGCGTATTTCTTGACCTTAAGAATGCATTTGAAACGGCCAATGGAGTTATCATATGGAAAGCTGAACACTGAAATGAAAGATAATACATTGAGTCTTCATAAAGGTGTTCCGCTATATTCAGTGTTGGGATCACATGTGTTTTTCTTTATCATTGCTGATATCAATGAATTTCCTGATATTCAGGAATTTTTATACCCTGACGGTGCTGTGTTCTACCTTAGCAACACAAGCTGTGACAGTGTCATTTAAAAAGTCTAAAAGTCTTCATGTTAATGTAAATGGGTTGTCGCACTGGTTGAATTCGAATCGTTTTTCTCCAAATAGTGACAGAAGTAAGCGCATGCTGTTTACTCTCTGGCCGGCTCTGTTTCGTCTTTTTTGTGTGTAAACGGTAGTGTTCTGCAGTGAGTGGCCTCTTGCCGATAGGAGATCGCAAATATTGACCATAAACTAAACTTCTCGACTTATATCCAAGGACAGCAGAGCACTGTCAGAGCACATTCCTCTGGCAAGCCAACCAAGGCAACAGTGACAAAAACTTCAAATTGGCTCTGAGACCAAGACTTCTCTGTATCAATTCCAAAATCAAATAATTTGTGCCTCATGATTGTAGAAACAGTTTCTGTAATTTTCTTGAAGATGCGTCGATAACTTTTGGAGTTATACAGCTAACAAATACAAATATTATAAAAACAGAAGCCAAACATACAAATGAACATGACGATCGGCACCAAAATTTGATCATTTATCTTAACACAACTAATAACTACTCTGAATTTCATTAATATCCATTCAGAACTTTCTTAGTTATTGCGCTAACAAGCATAAAATCAAACAGCGACAAACACACGAACGAACCTACAGATCAGCACAATAATTTGGTAATTTGCTCTTTAAAATAAACTTAACAACTCTTCTAAATTTCATGAAAATCTGTGTAAACTTTTGGAGGTATGGCACTAAGAAATAATAGGCAGGCAAAAATAACAACAGATGAACGAATTTTTATCAAAATTTGACCACCTGAACTTTCAACATACCTAATAGTTCCTGTAAATTTCGTAAACATCCGATCATAATTTTTTAGATATCTTGGTGACAGACAAACAGAATAACAGACAAGCAGATAGACAAACACGACAGAAAACATAACCTCCTTGTCGAAGGTAACTAGTGGAACGTCACTCATGTAAAGCGAGTTGGAGAAGCGAGTTATGCTGCCTAGAGTTTATCATCGGAAAAGGTGCTTCCTATATTATATTACTCGATTGTGTACTAGCACCTTGTCCAACACATTACAGTATGGGGTGGTGGGCCAGCAAGCCTATTCTACATTCCATTGAATTTGCAATGAATGGCTTCCAAGAGTTATTTTGATATAGAAGAGATTCACGGCATTCTAAAGTGTTCGATGTTTTTATTCATTATCTGAGGAATAGACACTACCTATGCCTGGCAATAGAAACATTGCGCATAGTTTCCGTAGCGTAAGAGAAACTTGCCCGTCTGTGAGTGCAGAACGATTTATGATGTTATGCGTTAACTTATTGTGCAGCGTGCGTATGATACAATGTCAATTTTCTTCAAATTACAACTTCTAGCAATTTATTTCGTAAGTTTCCTCATTGAGTGTAACGGCATGATTTTGACCTATCAGTTTTTGAACGTGATAGGAAATGGGTAGTTTCTTCACTAATTTTTCAACTGCTCTAAATTTTCCAAGTTCAATACGTGTAAGGGTTCTTAAAAATACACTTGTATTCATAATATTTAAAAATTTGACACCACGTTCAAGCCACTTCTAAAAACGTAAAGATTAAAGCAACGCTTCGATGTAACGTACATCATGCTCAGGCATATAAAATCTGAAACATACAGGGAGAGAATCAAAATAAACTATTCAACAAAGATATTGTGACTAGAAAAAGGTATTTAAGCGTATTCAGTACAATAGGAACTATCTGTATACTTAATTGAATGTACGTTCCCAGTGAGGACAAAGGTCCCCTACCCACACTGTCAATAACAAGACAT
>LQNS02001155.1:3783601-3799634 GCA_001587735.2 Parhyale hawaiensis
TTAGAAGCGCTACCTCAAATTAAATAAGGTGAGTGAAAACATTCCCTAACCGTGTGTGTCTTGCTCTTCTCTAACAGATAGAAGAAAATTAGAGGGTCCCGAGGTACTCTTGGATACAACCCGGGAAGGGATCAAAGGAAGAAATAGTCAAGTTCATATTTCTGTTATAAGAGCTGCATTAGGTTAAACTGAGGTAAATTGCAATAGTGTTGTGTGGGTTGGTTCATTTTGGAAAGTATAGTCTTTATTCAACCGTGGAATTCCACGGGTCCCGCTAGTATAAATAAATGTAGAAATATATATATTTGTATATAAACGCACGACGGTCATTCTTAGTATTAGATTAGATAGATGGTAGTGTCACTGGGGCGACACCGTAGAAAATTCCTTCATTTTTACGGGTACATCCAACTTTGAAGGCGACACGTTCATGTACCTCTTATGTAAAACGGGACTGAAATCCTCTTCCGTAGACTAAAACCAAGTGAAAAAATAACTCTACGGTCCTCTTCCGCAGTCTTCTCGATAGTAAAACGTTTTTGTGCTGCCACTATCCACCCCGAGCAACCACCTTAGTACCAGCCCCCTTACAGTGAGCTTTTACCCCGCCAACCTTGTAAGTTAGGTCCCCAGGACTGGTTCTGCTAGTGTTCTAAAGTGTATTAGACCGGTATATATCATAGTATATTAGGAGAACCAGTCCTGGACACCTAACCTACAAGGTTGGCGGAGTAGGAGCTCGTTGTTTGTTACCTTTATGTACTCGTAAATAGTCTTTGTTTTCCTTACGTCGCCGTAACATAGAAAGCCTCACTCTAGGTATATATATATACTGTATTTATTAGACTGTTTTGAGAAGCAGTTGAAGAAATTTTGTTACCCACGATCCGCGTTTCGCTGTTTATCACCTCTTCAGGTGCGAGGCTCAAAGTTGATAAATTTGACTAAAGATTTTGCAAAATTTAGAGATGTTATATCATAGAAAGTTGTAACTATCTATAATGCCGGATGTTCCTAAAGTATAAATGACATTTTCAGTTTTGCAAATGTTTCTTTAATTTTCAACTATGGTCGTTGCGTTTACTCCAATTACTCCTCGTTGTATGGACACACGGATGTACCGGGGGTGATAGTCTACAACCTGTCGTGGTTAGAAGGCTGGAGCAGCAGCATGGTTCCCTTCGAAATCATAACAAATCCTACAATTGGCGAAAACATACCACACGATAGCTGTAAGTCAACTTAGAATACTTTCCTGGTAGAACAATTACGAGGATCCACCGGCGATATCAAAGTGTCTTGATAGGTCATAAAGTTGGTCCTGTATAAGTGCTGGAACAAAAAACTGCACGTTGACTTGCTTTTTCCGCTAAATGTAAATGTAAACTCAGTTCTCGAATAGTAACTTTACCGTTCTTAGAACGCCTTTCCTGATCGTGTGGTGGTGTTTAGCCTGTCAATGAATTATCATGAGTGATCATCAACATGAGCTTGAGCCGGAGTGCTCATCTGCAAACTCGGATCCTGATCATGAATTGGATGCTACTCCTGGCAGTTCGGTGCAGATTGACATGCAGTAAGTGAGCAGTCTCATAAAATTTCTGAGAAATTATGACCAATTTAAGAATAAACCTGGAAGACCAACAAAGGGTGGAAGAAGCTCTAACTTGGCTGCTGAGGCTGATAGAGGCGTTCTTGATATCTCAAAAGCCAACTTTGCGTCGAAACTTGTTGAATGTCTTGAGAGGCTTCACTCCAATACTACCAGTCCTATACAAAACGTCGAGACCCTTGAGCGTGATAACACATCACTTCGAAATTAAGTGGCGAAAATGTCCCAGAAGACTAGTACATTTGTCGAAGTGGCTGCAGGATCATCATCTAATCAGAAGTCATCTACCGATGCTCCTAATCCGAGGAGCCTGAATGCTTCTAGCGTGGAAAAAATTGACGCGGTCCAAGCTCAGGTTAACCAGCTTGAGCAGGATGCGCTTCGGCCTGTACTCAAGATCCATGTAGGACAAAATCACCAGTATCGTGAGCAACGCTAAGACAAATCAAAGGCGTCGACATGGTTTCGCGGTATGATCTGTGCACCTTGTCGGTAGTCGGCAGCATCACTCTTCACCTTAAAGTGAGTTTTCTCTCTCCTGAAGCCAGGAACAATGTGCTTCGAGTTATCAAACGGAAAAGACCTGCTGAATTTTTCGTTGGTGAGTAGCTCACCAAACATCGGCCAAATCTCTTGTACCATTTGAGGCAACTTAAGCGTGAAAATACTCAGGTAAAGTCTGTATATTCGTATAATGGGACAATCTTTGTGAAACTTGGAACTTCACAAGGTAGGGCAATGGCTGTGCATAATGAGAATGACATCTCGAAAGTATGGTCTAGCCTTTCTCTAGATTAGTCTTCCATTTAGTTTAGGCTATGGATGTCCCAGTATTCAAAACAAGGGATGCTGCTTTCAGGATTTGCCTGAGAGTCGTTGTGAGTTTGTTTCAAGTGAACGTTTCATGAGCTTTACGGTGACCGAGTCGGCACTCAGTATCACTAACATCAATATTAGAAGTATCCGTAAGAATTTTCCGCTATTGGAAGCTTTTCTCAGAGACTGCTAGCTGTTATTTGATGACATGGTCGTCACAAAGGCGTGGCTGACTAGTGATATTGACCATGGCTTTGATTTACCCGGATACCATAAGCATTCCGTATACCGAAGTGAGAATGGGGGAGGAATGTCTGTATATGTAAAGGATTGTTGGCAGGCGGAAAAAAGCCAGCGCTCTGCGAAGTAACAAACACTGCGGAGGTGTTAGCCTTGCTGGTAACAGATAAAAATGCAAAACTTATGCTGGCTTTTATCTATCGACCTCCGATGACTGATATGCTTTGTTTTAATGATTAAATGTCTTCGGACTTCTTGTGAAATATTAAGACGGCTAATCCTACGATTATATGTGGTGATATTAATATAAACCTTTTTAATCCGCTAGATCTACAATGTATTCGACAATTTGTGCAAACTATGTGTAGCTATAGCTTTTTTCCTGTAATAGACATGCCGACGCGATTCCCCCTAGAAAATGCTATAACGAAGTATTCGTTACGCGACATGCCTGCGCAAATCCCTGCACAGCTATGTGTGCCCCAGCAAGCTGCCGGAAATGCAGTGCACGCCCTGCAAGCGAATACCTATAATGGGGACCATCCACAGGTCCCCTCAGCTCAGTGTCCGCCTGCCAATCCTTGTGAGTAGAGCCAATTACCTTCACGCCCGGTGGAGTAAACCTGTATCTCGGTGTACTAGATCCACAAGTACATACCTTGACTACACCTTAGTCTCATTAACCGCAAGTACAGTGCACGTTCGGTTGGTCAAGGAACCGAGGAACCCCAGCCGCAGATATATTTATATAAACAATAGACACTGAAGAGAACTGGCATAGAACCGCCAGCACAGTGATATTAATATAAACCTTTTAATCCGCTAGATCTACAATGTATTCGACAATTTGTGCAAACTATGTGTAGCTATTGCTTTTTCCCTGTAAACGACATGCCAACGCGATTTTCCCCAGAAAATGCTATAACGAAGTATTCGTTACTAGATCAAATATGGACAAACAGTAGCTTTCAGGGAATACTCAAGGCGGGAGTTGTTGATGTCGATATTACTGACCACCTACCTGTATTTGTCATATTCAAACTGGATGCTGTTGCTCACTAACACAGGGCGATGTTTCGAAATTTCAACAACAGGCGGTGCATCAATTTATTTCGTAACCGAGTAAACGAACTGACTCTTCCAGATTCCTGTACTGATGATCCCAGCGTAGCCTTAGGCCAGCTATTAAAGAAAATATATACTATCTATTTTGCTTCCTTCCCGCTGAGAAAAACTCGTCTTGGTAAAAACAGTAAAAAACTGCTGCATGGATGACTCAGGAGGTGAAGGAACTGATAGCTAAAAAGCATCGCCTCCTTAAGTTGTAATAACGAATTGTTATTACAAAGCGCTCGTTTACCACGTTTCGCAATGTTCTTAATGTCGTGATAAGGAAGTCCAAACAAATTTATTACCACAAGCAATTATACAATGTATCATCGGATGTGAGGAAGACGTGGCAGATTATTAACCAGTGGATAGTGCGAGCGAAGCAGACTTGCTTGACTGACATGAGGGTTGATGGTGAAACCATTGTCGGCGCCCGTCTAGCTAACCAGTTCAATGATTTCTTTACCTCTGTTGATACGAACCTATATTTCCACTTCCCTCGTTGTGTCACTCCTTACAATCGTACTTGTCCGCCCACTGGGGGAACTTTCGTTTTTGATCCAATCACATCTTGCGAAATCAACTGGATTGTCGAGCAAATGCAAAACAAGGGATACCACATGAATAAAATTCAACCCAAGCACCTTCTACACGTGTTACCTCATATAAGCCATTATTTGTGCTCTATTTTTAATGAATGTGTGACTCGTGGAATTTATTCCAATGTTCTTAAGATTGCTCGGGTCGTCCCAATTTTCAAATCTGGTAATGTCGATGATACCGGCAACTATAGGCCCATATAAACTTTGTCAGTGTTTAATGAAATGTTTGAGTTAGTTATACATAGAAGATTGTCTGCTTTTGTCGAATTTCATAAAATTTTGATACCAACCCAGTTTGGCTTCAGGAAACAGAAAAACACTTCCCAGGATATTTGTACAATTAGTTAATGACGTAATTCCTGCTTTCCGTGATAAAACCTACACAGTATGCCTCTTTCTAGGTATCAAAAAAGCATTCGACACAGTCAATTACGCAATCTTATTACACAAATTGCAGCATTATGGTATACGAGGAAATGAATTTTCCCTCATTGACAGTTATCTTATGAATCGTAAACAGTTCGTTATCATAAATGATTGTACCTCAAGCAATGCTAATATAAATACAGGTGTTCCCCAGGGGTCTGTATTGGGACCGCTTCTGCTTAGTCTTTACGTAAATGACATTAATCAGCTGGTTCCCTCTGTTAACACGATTTTGTTTGCAAATGATGTCATTATTTATACGAATGATCCAGACTTCTCCCGGGCCATAGGGCGACTTAATAATTTCATAGAAGAACTATTACATTGGTTGCGTGTTAACAGGCTAACCCCTCACGCTGCCAAGACCAAGTTGATGTTATTTACATCACGCCCACCCCCTGTCTTGCCTGACATTGATTTTTGTGGAAATAAATTACAGAGGGTAACTTCATTTAAATATCTAGGGATCGAGATCGATAACAAACTGAGTTACTCGTTACACATTAATACTATTTGATTCACAAAGTAAGAGGGGCTATTTATTCTGTCAGAAAGTACCTATCATCTTATTCTCTTACATTGCTGTACTATGCGCTCGTCTATCCTCACCTGATACATGCAATTGTACTCTGGGGTGGATCGTCTTTCCAGGTTTTGAGACCACTTGTCGTCGCAGTGAACGACGTTCTTAGGGTTATACTATTTGTCAGAAGAAATCATAACAATATTCCACTGACGTCTGTGAACGCACTGTATGAAAAATTAAAGTTAATGAAACTGCAACACGTGTACGACTACTTTTTAATGAAATTTTTCCGAGAGGCTCTGTATGGCGACTTGGAATTGTTCCAGCAACATTTCAAACAATTGGTGCCTACTTGTGATCATGATAGACGAACTCTAAGGCTTAATTATTCCAAAACCAGATTGGAAGCACAAAGACGTTCCTTGGCCTTTCAAACCGTGAGATGTTGTAACTCATTACCTGATTATCTGAAAGAGCCTACACTAGCGGGCAAAATAAGAGAACGATTTTCATTATTTGAAAATAAAGTTTAATCATGTACAGTAGGTTAATGAATCTTTTGATGGACCTTAAGGAATGTATTTAACATATTTCTACAAAATATCAGGACAAACATGACTATATTTGATACATTACAGCAATCTAACAAACAATAACAAAAATTGAACAGTGCAAAATAAGAGAACGATCGTCTCGAAAACATTCTCACATTTACCCCGGTCATCTGGCAACATTCAATTTCGTGTACATGACTTCTAGAACTGTCACTCTTACGATTACACTATTCTAGAAGCATGGCACCTCACGTGAAAGTTACTCCTGAGCTGCGGGAAGATATTGTTAAGCTCAGGTCCTCAGGAATGACTCTTACGGCCATATCAAGAGAGGTAAACCGATCCAAGAGCGTGGTTTCTTGTGCTTTGAAGCTCCATGAAGAAAAGAAGCAGCTGGAATCACTGGTATCTGCCGGCCGCCCTAGAAAAACAACCGTAAGGGTTGATAGGATTATGAAACGCTATGCCCAGAAGGATCCTTTCGAAACTGCAGCGGGAATTTCCAGAAAGCTGAAGGTCAATAGCAACATAGAAGTGTCTCGCTGTACAGTTTCTCGTCGCCCCAATGCATGTGGGTTAAAGGCACGCAGTCCTGCCACTAAACCACTTCTCAATAAGAAGAATAAGAAAGCAAGACTTGAATATGCGGAAAGGCACATCGTTTGGAGAGATGATGATTGGGAAAGAGTGCCATTCAGCGACGAAAGTAATTTAATTTGGTTGGATCTGATGGCAGACGGTATGTTAGACGCGCAAAAGGTGACAGGCTGAACCCGAAATGTGTCAAAACATATGTAAAGCATGGGGAGGTAGCGTAATGGTGTGGGACGTGCTTTCATCTGAAGGAGTTGGACCTTTGGTGGCCATTAAAGAAACTGTTAATGCTAATGTGTATCTCAATCTTGTACAGCAATATGTTATCCCATCTCTACGATCATCGCCAAACCAGCCAGAAATTTTTATGCAGGGCAATACCCCCTGCAATACTGCAAAGAAGGTGAAGGAATATTTTGCGGAAGAGAATATCAAAGTCATGAAGTGGCCTGCCCAAAGCCCGGACCTTAATCCTATTGAAAATTTATGGAAAATTATAGGTGACAATGTGAGAGAACGACAACCATCAACAGTAAAGGATCTGTGGCTAAAATTGAAGAGGAATGGAAAAAAATGCCTCAAGAGTTTTGTAAGAAACTTGTAATGTCGTTTAATCGTTGCTCCATGTTATTTATTTGTAAAATTGTATTTAGAGACGATCGTTCTCTTATTTTGCACTGTTCAATTTTTGTTATTGTTTGTTAGATTGCTCTAATGTATTAAATATGCAATACAAACAGGACTATAAAACATCTTTATACAATTTATGATTCCTTAGGGCCCCATCAAAAGATTCATTAACCTACTCTACTTGGTTAACCTTTATTTTCAAAAAATGAAAATCGTTCTCTTATTTTGCCTGCTAGTGTATGCCTGATTGTACCTTCAAAGCGAAATTCAAAGACTATGTGATGGCGCAATACATAACGTAAGTAGCCAGATGTCTTTCGTTTGGCAGCTGATGTGCAATGAATCTGCAGGTATAGCTCAGTGTGATGGAACAGCTTTAATTGTTAATGTAGGAGTTCTCTTATAATTATTCTTTCTCTTCGCTTGTCCCATCCGATTTTAGTATCATTGGAATGCATCGTTCAATTGTATGGGGTATAATGAAATATAAATTTTATTGACATTTTATTCTGGTGTTCTTTACGATGCTATTGTACAGCAAGTTATGTAAAAAAGTGTATTGTACCAGCCGTCTAAATGTTTTACAGAAGGCATTTATTTCTAAATACTGATAGCTCAACTAATGTTGTGAATGATGTTTATAGTGTGCTTATTTTGTTGCTAGGTTTAAGTTAGGACATTCGTCTCATAAGCTTTATTGCTTAGAGTAGGCACATTCTCCGAAGTACCTACTTATAATCTCAAATGTCGATAGGTTTTAATTGTTTTGTAAGCGAGAATAAGAAAAGTGTTAACGGTGTTAAAGATAGGCGGGCTACCTTAAGCCCTCTGCAAACGCGTCGAAACATCGAAGTGCTTCACGTACTTCGAACAGATGTTTCTGTGCGCGTTGTAACGGTTTTATCTATTGACACATACTAATTCAAACAGGAACCACTAAAAATTGAAGCCCAGTAGAAATGAAGAAAGAGTTTCAAAACTGAGCAATGGGCTCCCGCTATAGCGGAATAGCTGCCGCGGGGGCTCGAAGTTCAAACAGTTTACGAACAAAATAATTTTTTTATTAATATTATTATTATTATTATTATTAAATAACACCAGGCTGGCAACGTAGGAACGGAGAAACTCCAAGAGGTTAACAAACCCCCACGCAACCATCCCAGCGGGTGGAGAAAACAAAAGAATGAAAAGAAGAAGATCCGAGATCACAGAATAGCTCTGTGTACAGATCGTTTAAAGCTGCCAATACCAGCACCAGCAAAGACAGAGCCATCAAGACCATTCCATACATCCACACACGATGGAAAAAACGATAGCTCAACTAATGTTGTGAATGTTGTTTATAGTGTGCTTATTTAGTTGCTAGTTTTAAGTTAGGACATTGGCTGACCATATTATCAAGGCAGTTCGGTCGTGGAAAATTCCTCCATAGTGTTGCCAATGAGAAAAGTATATCTGAGATTTTGTTCGGCCCATACATTAGACCCGCCCACTACCTGTATATAGAGAAATCTCAGAAATACCCAGAAAATCGGCACCGCAATAAAGGAATTTGACCAAGGCCGAACTGCCTCGATAAAATGTTCCGACTATAGACAAGTCGAAGATGCATTCGCGACAGCGTCATCTGAAGAGTAAGGAGAAACGTCCTCGTGAGCAGCAGATTTGTGGTTAGAAGCACTTCGTCAGGATTAAGCGACGGTGTTATGTGTAGGGTAGCTTAGGTTGGGTTGGAAGAGCTGCATCAGGCCAAACTGTAATGAGATATAATAGCCTGGCTCAAAATTGCTATTCTTTATAAACTGAGAATATTACCTACAGGTGGAATTTCCACGGGTCTCCCTAGTTCATCAGTGATATGACAAAGTCTTGTAATCACTGCATCTTAGATATATTCCGACTGCACCGTTCTATTATTTCAGAAAATTATTCGTCTCACTGTATTTTGGAGCTTAAAAATCTGGCATAGCCTGACTGACTCTAAGTCTACGAACCCAAGCATATTAAGGATAAGTTTTTAGTGACCTAACGGAGCACGGGCAGTCTAAAGTGCGTTACCTATGATTATGCAATTTATTTACTTAATTTTTCAAGATGAGTGTCCAACTTTGAAATATCAATATTAACTAAATGTATGGCTATGTTGCCAATACAAACAAGACTTGTAAAATAAATATTTAGCCATTGGTTAAGTTTATCATACAATTTACTTATATACGAGTTTTTTACTGTTACCTCAGATTATGCAAGAAGTTGATAAAAACGTCATAAAGAGGAAATAAATACAAGTGAACTGGAATATTGTTATTAAACGTCCAAAACAAAGAAATTATAACCAAAAAAATTCAATAAACAATGAAAGAAGTGTTCAGTAGTATTAAACGTAAGAAGTTAATTTTGAACATGGTAACCTCCATTTTTCATGATTTTTTACGGCGATTATCAACAGGCTTTGTCAGGTTTGATATTTCAGATGGTGGAATAGAATCTGCGGCTGTTTTTACTACATTCCACAGGCTTACATTGCTCGAAAACTGCCTACCACCTTCATAGACCTTCCTTTTGATCATTGCCCAGAGGTTCTCAACGGGATTTCAATCGGGTCTATTCGCTGGCCAGTTCTTAATCCTTTTTGATTTGAATTCCTCCATCCGCAAGCCAGTTAGCAGTGTGCCGTGCTCGGTGTGGGGGAGCGTTATCGTGCTCAAATACCAATTTGGATCTGCGTGCGATAGTCTACTCATCAAGCCATGAAATCAAGTTGGCTTCAAGAAACTGGCAGTACCTTTCTGCATTCAGTTTAACTCCTTCTGCCATTTTAAATGAAGCCATAAGGGTGTCACCTACTATCCCGGCCCAAAACATTATACCTCCACCACCTTGTTGACGCTAAAGCCGTGTCTGTTGAGGTCGGTCATGGAGGACCCGTCCAGACGCCCATCCATCTGGACCATCAAGAGTGGCTCTGCATTCATCAGTAAATAAGACATTGGAAAAATCAGTTTTCATGTCCTCCTCAGCCTATTTGACCCTAGTTTCTTTGTGAGATTTTATTAGATGTGGTCGGTCAATTGCCTTTTTCACTTTCCCTAGCTTCTGCAGAACCTCACATCTTGTCTTACTGCTTAGTATTGGGGCTCCAGCTTCTTCAAATATCGCTTTACTTTAGAAAGTTGATTCTAGCAATAGAAACCTTCAAATGTTGCATATCCCGAGCATTCAATTTTCTCGTAGAAGCTGTATCCGGAGTTTTCTGACTGACCTTGCTTCAATAGCATCAGCCTTAATTGTTCGGTGATCACGCTGGTGATCACGCTGTAATTCCTTGGAAACTTCGAGTGTTGTCTTACAAGAAGCCAATAACGAGGTCACTTTGATCTTTTCTTCACTTTTAAACCGCATTTTTGGCCCATGTTGCATAATCTGGAGTAACAGCAGAACCCTGTGCGATAAGCAAATGTTGCCAAAATGTGGGAAATTGTTCCGTTTTACTTTTCTCTAGTTATTTTTATAGTTACAACAAACTTGTGCATTAACTTACTAATCACATTTTAAATGATTGACCCTTATCTTGAAAAATAAGTAAAAAATTGTATTTGCATAATCAAAGGTAAAGCACTGTAGTATATGTAAATATACATTTGTAAAAAGCAGTTGGTAAATTTAATGGCCGAGCTTACCCTGATTGTGGTAGGCGGTCGCTGTCGATCTCCAAGAACTAACCAGGAGTCGAAGCCCACAACCATCCGCCTCCGCACCTCTGGACATCCCCTTACTCCTAATTCCACTCCCTCCTGGTGTTCCTCATCTGTGAGAAAAGTGGTTCCCCACCTTTTCTATGCCTATTACCTATAAGAACTCCTCCTTTGCCGGAAAAGCACTTAGTAGTGCTTAGATATCGGCTTGAGAATGATGTTGCGTTACATGTAACATTTATTTTCAATAAAGATTGATTGAGAACTTCTTGTGTGTTTCGCGCCTCCCATAAATCAATAACTCGAATTACAGTATATACAGATTTTTGTGCCACGAATTTATGCTAATTTTGAATGATTCAAAACAAGATTTTGTATCTTCTAATGGGTAATCTCGAGCATCCCCAGGGGTACGAACGCCCCTTATAATAGAGAGACCCAGAGGTAGAAATATCACGACTTCTGCGTCGACCATCAAAATAACAACTAATCCACGCGAGTCGCATTCCTTTTGGTGGCCAAGCGACAAGGACGAAAATGAACTTCGTTGCTGCAGAGATTGGCACATCAATTCCGGGAAAGTGGTGGAAACCTTAAGTTCCATTCTAGAGATTGCTTTGCATGGACCGCATAATTTTAATTAAAAAAAATTATGATCAAAGGAAGGAGATTGATGAGAAAGGATCAGAATAACAACTGGAATTCTAGGGAACAAAGCACTGCATATGGTACTCCAAGCGAATAAAAATATGTTCCGCAATTTTGCAAGGATTATTAGCAACAGAGATGTACAGAAGACAAACCTCGCATCCAGCACGCTACAGCAATTTTTTAAGTGAGCTTCAGAAAATGTCTTCTCTCCAACACATTAAAAAAATCCATTCGGTGCTTCTTCAAAACTCGAATTTCACTTAACTCATTCCCTCTGTGTTTAGCTGACAAATTTTATTCATAAATTGTCTTTTAGGTCGGGACGGAGGGTCCAGTCAATGACATTACCAATCCACACTCTCAGTTATGTTTTAATGTGTTTTTTCAACAGATGCAACAAGCAGCAGCCAAGGTACTTGGCTCGGGTTTAGACGAGATGAGAACGGCCGCTTTTCCCAGTGGCTGGACGGTTCCCCATTGGCGTTCCAGAGCTGGGTTCCCGGAGAGCCCAACAACGATTGGGGGCGTACTGAGGCATGTGGCGAGGTTAGTCTCATTATGGCTTTGGAGTTCGGTCGTCAGTAGAGATGCATGGCCATGGAGAGGCTGGTTACCTCCGCCAAGGAGGTTATGTTTTCGTCGTGTTTGTCTGTCCCCAAGATAACTCAAAAAGTTATGAACCGGTTGGGACGAAATTTATAGAGATTGTTAGGTATGTTAGGAGGAACATATGATTAACTTTTAGTGAAGATATGTTCATCCGTTTGTTTGTTTGCCTCATTTTTCTCAATGCCATAACTCAAGAAGATATGGATGGGTTTTTATGAAATTAACATGAGTTGTTAGGTATATAACAAAGAGTAAAGGACCAAATTGTGGTAATGATTTGTTCGTTCGTTCTTTCGTTTGTCTCTGTTTTTATTATTATGCTTGTTAGCACAATAACTCTAAAAATGATAAATGGATCTTTATGAAATTTATAGGGGTTGTTAGTAATGATAAAAGACATAAAAGATCAAGTTTTGGTGCAGATAGGCTTGTTCGTTTGTGTGTTTGACTCATGTTTGTCCCATATAACTCAGAAAGTTATGAACGGATCTTCAAGAAAATAGCACAAGCTGTTTTTACCATCAAAAGGCACAAATTATCAGATTTTGGAGTTTATACAAAGAAAATTATGGTTTCAGAGTCAATTTGATTTTTTTGCTACCGTTGCCTCGCTTAGCGGAGGCATGCGCTCTCAGAGTGCTCTAGTTGGTCTAGTGATATCCTAGGGAATATGTTAACAGTGTAAAGGTCAAGCTTCTAACTGCTATATATCCTTGAGAAGTAGGGAACCTGACTACATATAAGGAATTTTAAAACTTACAGCATTCGCCTGGACACGGCCCTTGACTAATACGTCATGGACTTCTTTATGTCGTCTATCCTCCTTAGCCTCCTTAATTGCCTCAGCTCTTTCTCTTCCGTTTCTTCCAGTTCTTTCATTATTTTGACATCGCAATCTTGCAATGTAAATCGTCACATTAACACTATCTTAGGCAGCCACTAACATCTACTCTCACCTCGCGCCAGTTTTCTATACATCCACAAAGAAAACAGTTCGAAATGGGGACTGAGCTAACCCGCTCATTAACTCCACCTCTTCATCGCCGATTATTTGTTGTTACTCTACTCTAAAGTTGTATCAGTGCCATTTTTGGGGTCCGGGGTCCGCAGCCAACAGCTTTAAGATGACCCTATCTCTTTCCTCTGATCTCTACATTCGAGATTAATTTGTGTATATATACTTATCTCTGCAACGGAGATAATGTATGCTGCTGTCTGCAGACCTGTCTGTTAGCAACATAACCCAAAAGTTATGAACGGGTCTTCACGAAGTGTACAGGACCAGTTATGAATGTCACGTGCTACAAATGAGCAATATTGGTGATGATTAGGGTTATGACTTTGCATGTATGCAAACGTCCTAAAAAAATTGCCTATATGCACAGGATGCATACAGTGTGCACTTGCCTAAACTATGCAGAGCAATCTTCCATAAAACAAGCTATGTTCAAAAAGTGCAGAAAATATGCAGAATATGCATAGAGTTTCGCCGTGAATATGTAGTTTATTATATTAAAGTCAGGGTCATAACCCTACTAAGGTTGTGACTTTGCATATGTGCAAACGTTCTAAGAAATTTGCATACATGCACAAGATGCATATATTGTGCACTTGCCTAAAATATGCATAGCATTCTTACATAAAATATGCACATGCATAATCTATGGAAATTCTACTTGCATAAAATTTGCGAGTGAATATTATATGCAAATTATACTTGCGTAAGATATGCACGTGAATATTGTATGCACTTTGGTAACCATGAAATGTTTAGAAAGTGCATATAATATTCAAAATATGCATACAGTTTTTCCGTGCATATGCAGCGTATTATATGCAAGCCAGGGTCACAACCCAGGCTGATGATCCTCCATCCACTTGTCTACTGTCTTTTAGCAACATAACTCAAATAGTTAGCGGCGCATTAATCTGAACTTTAGATCAACTGCTAAGAATGTAAAAAAAAACAGGTTTATTTTAGCAATGGTCCATCCATGTGTATATCTACCTTTTTTTGTGTGTGTCTACGATTCTGTCTCGACATTGTTTTGTTTGCAGATCTACTCAAATGTTTACACAGAAAACAAATTTAGGAAAATTTGGATAAACTGTAGTCATTATCTCCACTTCTTCCTCACCCCATTCTCATAACGTTTTATATCTATTTAGAAATCAGTAAATGTCATCTAGGATTCCCTATTGTCACCACGCAGAAACCATCTAAAGGAGATGACCCCAGTCTCAACCTCACCTCGTATATGCCATTGCAATAATTGGCCTGCGGGGTTTCTTCTCCCCGCGCTCACTTTATTCTGTTCCGTTGTATGCTCCTTCTGATAATGCTTTTCGATATGTTGCCTTTTCTTTCTCGAGCTGCTGTTCTCATGCGCTTTTCTCCTGACATGGCGTACATCGTTTATTTTTTCTCTCTCGTTGAATAGCCGATTCGTGTTGGAAAGTGAGGTCTTAACTTATCTCAGTGATGACAAGAAAATCATTCAGAGAGAGCAAACATCCGCAGAACAACGCAATACAAACGATAGGTAAGTTTTAGTTATTTGTGCTTCGTGACTTTTCGCAGTCCAGTAAATTTCGTGAAGATCCGTTCGTAGCTTGTCGAGTTACATTGCTAAAAATAGAAAGACAAACAGATACTTAAACATAAACAATCTGATATATCATCACCCAAATTTGATCATTTATCCCTCGTAGCTATTTTTTCCCGAACAGTTCCCTCAAGCTTCATGAAGAACGATCTACAACAAAAGTTAAACATCTTTTCTTACTGCCATGCCTAAGAGTCCTTGTAGATTTCATAAAGATTAGTCCAAAATAGTTTTAGTTATATTCTTAACGAATAATGAATAGACAGATAAACTACATACAAAGCATTATCTTGTGTTTATATGTTCGCATATGTGTTTCTTTCGAGGCACGCTTTAACAAACTAGTTACGCGAGAAATAAGACAGGTAGAAGATCTTGGTGATTCTGTTATGTCGAGATAGAAACCAATGACAAATATTAAACCACTGTACGGAAGATAGCCACAGTGAAATGTTCACCCTTAAACCTGAATGCACTACTTTCTTTGCCAACGCTGCTATCTAAGCAATGAAAATATTTAGAGTTTCTTTTGAACACTCTTCATATATTTCGAAGGTTTATTAAGCGTTTCAACTGGATTTTAATATATATTCGGCCGAGATTTCGACAGTCTAAATGAAAGTCGTTTTCAAGGCAAAACTTAAAGACCCGCGAGTTATACTATGTAAATATTATGTATCAATGATACGGAAGCATAGATGACCTCTCAAACAAAATAATTTTCGAAAAATCTATGCTTCCGTATCATTGATACATAGTATGTACATAGTATAACTCGCGGATCTTCAAGTTTTGCCTTGAAAACGATTTTCGTTTAGACTGTCGAAAGCTCGGCCAATTGTACATTAAAATCCAGCTGAAACGATTAATCAACCTTCGAAATCATGGAACCTGGATGTCCGCTACTTCAGCAAATAAGAAACTCTTCATATAGAGTATGAATTTTGTTTCCTCTTACATTGAAAATTCAATTTCTCCTTGTTTATGATCAAAAGATGGATTGACTTTTTCAGGGCACTGTAGACGCCATGATCATTTTCCCAACTTACTTTTTTCATTGGATGGATTACCTTCTTGCCCGAGAGTAAAAATGTTGGTTTACGTTTGTCCAATCATTGTGTATGCAGGATACTGAGCCGAAATTTAATTTATTCAGCGATGCTTCACAGCTTGCTGATAAGAACTTCGTTCGCGTGTCATCTAAGGGCAGGAAAAGTTGTAGTGCTGGCACTCATTTGTTATGATAATTTTAGTTGACCGTTGCAGTGCATCCTTAAGAAGCATATTAATAATGAAAGTATAATCAATGACGAAGCGCTATCTTGAACTTCTCGCCATTATTTATTTGCTGATTTGTTGGCT